>BMAW01095786.1:0-11825 GCA_019974015.1 Nephila pilipes
CACTCGATACACTTGAGATGAAATGTCATTCTTTTGCACACACGATAATGAGTGGCAGGAAACCTTCTAAATATCATTCTGAAACTCCCATTCCGTATAATCACGGTGATACTAGGTGAGGAATATGCGATGGCTCTCCTCAAAAACTACAACAGAAGTTGAAATGCCTTAAGAATTTACCCAAGAGGATTTTTTTTGACTTGGTTATTTGTGGCCTCAACAAAGAAAACAAGATGGGTTTTCCTTCGACCAACAGAACGAGGGTTTGAGTCACCGTAGTCATTCAAGGTCAATCATCCGTGCACTTCAGAGAGGAAATTTCCTCTCCCAAAATAGCGAGATGGAATTTGCCACCGCAGCATTAATTTTTTTTAGTTGCAGCTTCATTTATAAAATACAGCTCGTTTCTGCTTTTCTATATGGTGTATTTTTTTTTCTGAAATTGAATAAAAAAAAACTATAAAATATTAAGTTGTAATAATAAACACTTTATAAAAATTAATTTAGAGTGCTTTTCTTCTACGTTTCGAGTACATGAAAATAATATTTTGATAATATGTTATCCGATGAATTAGAAGTAAAATGAAAAGAAAGAATGATAAGAAAATATAACTACGCTCTGGTATTATTACTACTCCTACCTTTATTAATATTATTAAGAGAGCCAGTAATATCTCTCTCAACACAGTCGACCCGTGTGGTGACCGGGAATGACAGAATAGTCCCACTGTAGCTCATGCATGTCGTAAGAGGCGACTAAAATGGGTACCCAGTGTCTGGGGGTATAGCCGGATACCCTGCCCCTGGGGAGTATATCAGGGGACCTCAGGGACTTGTCTTCTTCAAGTAAGTACGGGCATCATGACCCCGAGGCACCCTAGTGATCTTTTTCTTTCCCATGGGGTTTACTGTCTTTGGTAAACACGGGGGACGCACTCCCAGGATACCCTAGCGATATTTCTCTATTTTCGACCCTCCTTCTTGTCAGTTACTTATTTTTTTTTTCAACTTCCCATCTAGACCAGAGTTAAATCTTGTTTGGCGCAGCATAGCCATATCTGGCTCTTGCACCAATAAACCTTGCATTCACTCACTCTCAACACAGTCATTAAATAATCAAGTAACTTAATTTCAGTTCTTCAGATGTAAAGAACTCAAACAAACGATAAACATTTAATTATTATTAAGCACACTTAATATAATAACTACTATTAACTGTACTGAACCCATCGGGTTCGAGTATTCGTCAGAGCATTACATGAGAGTTCAACTCCCTGACACTTTGAAGATCCTCTCTATGTTCTCTTTTTAAGCTTGTTTTCTACTCAGCGTAGGTACGATGATGATGCCAAACGTTGTGGTAATTACAGGTCTCTCAGTCTACAATCAGCAATATGTATTAAAATCTTCCTCTCTTTTATATGTATCTTGTTTTCGCTTTGCTTCAGAGGCCGTGGTAGCCTAATGATCATGGACTTGAACTCGTGGCCGGAGTTGCTTCCGCCGGGTTGGGGGTTCGTGTCCTAGTGCCATTAAAGACTCTCTGTGTATTAATGTTATTGTTTATTAACCTTGCACTGAGAAGCAACACAAGGGGGTTTGACAATGGAACTCGTGATTTTGAATTTCGGTTTCGACGAGAACGACACCCGAGTTGGCACCACCCACACCACGCCTTCAGGAAGACATGGGACCTCGATAGATTTTTATCTGCATCAGTCCCGCTACACCGTGGGTTTCTTGTGGCAACAGGGTTCAGACCCACGACAAGATGAAAGCGACGCCAGTCGCGAATCAATGACCATGACCAAAAGGCTACTGTGACCACGACCCACCGAGTAGAGGGACTAATGCACGTTACATCTGTTGAGGTCCCATGTCTTCCCTCTGATATGGTTTGGAAGTTTGGAGAGGGAATGACCAGCTCAGTGTCATCCATGTCATTTGGTCGAGACTCAAAATTACGGGTCCATTGCCAATAGTCCTCTTGTATGCTTCTAAGAGTGATGTTAATAAACAGTCAATCAATTTTCCTTTTTTCAACCAGGTCAAACAGATAAATATTTCTAATAATTGTTTGTACGATGCACTTCGTATCTATTTAATCAGTTTTATGTTCTGATTGATGATCGTGGTAGCCTCGTGGTTACGGTCATCGACTAGTATCTGGCGGTTATCGTTGAATTATGGGTTCGAACCTTGATGCCATGAGAGACTCACCGTGCAGCCAGGGCTGATGCAGGTTAAATCCGTTGAAGCTGAAAATCCTCCCTTGGAGTGGTGTAAAAGTAGAGAGAGAGAGACCATCTCAGGTGTCTTCCTCTTTATTTGATTGAGACTCAAAAGTATGAGATTCGTCACCAATAGACCTCGTGTTGTTTCTAGTGCGATGTTAATGAAACCAATTATTCTCTGTATTCTGATAGTACTCAAAACTAATAACTTGTTATGCTGAAAACCAGTCCCTCGGTATAGCTACAGATAGTGCGATATAAATAAAGAATCAATCAATCAATTTAACACATTTAAATAATTCTATTCTACGAGTAATTTGGGGGGGGTTGCCAGCTCAGGTGTCGTCCTCGTCATTTGAGCGTGGTTCAAAATTACGAAGTCTACCGCCAATAGCCCTTGCATTGCTTCTAGTGCTACGTTAATACAATCAAAACCAAACCAATCTACGAGTAATTTACATATTTTATTGTAAGAGATTTCTCAAATTCAAACAACGACATGTAGAATTCCCCCGAGGAGTAATTTTAATGAAAAGATGCAATGGAGCTCCGCTATGAGGTTCAGCGTCTTTGATCAAGAGTGTAGAAAAAAGTGTTTTGTATATTATAATTTTTTAAAAAATTATAATATACAAAATCATCTTTAATGTCATTTGTTTGAATGTAACCAGTAATTAACGAAAAAGTTGTAGTTTGGTTTGAATATGAATTATTTTATTTCTCTCTTATTTCCTTTGTTTTGTAAATAATATCATTCATATTAAAGATGGAAAAGTTTTTGGACAGATTATTCAATTAACTAGATATAAAGCTGGTGTATGTCACGCAAGTCTCCTGAGGAAATTTAGGAATAGATTATTTGACGTGTATCTGATCAAACTTTTGAATTGTATTAGAATGAATTTGAATAACATTGATAAAATAAATTTTAAAATTCAGATTTTTGCGACAAATTAAAATGAAATAACTAAATTTTTATTCCGCAACAATTAGCATTTATATCCTGCTTCTAAATTTACATGAGGGATTATATTTCTTAAATGAAAATTAGTTTAAAATTCATTAGGTTCTCATTAGATGTAAGAGATACGTTAAAAGCTCTTTATATATGAAATTTCCATTCATTCGCCATCTTGAAAAAAATCTCAGTGCAGCAGATGCTTATATTGATTTAAAATTGGAAAAGCTGTATTCTTAAAGAGAAATTAAAACTATTTTCATGCACGAGCATATCGCTATCTTTAATCTGATTTTCCCAACAAGTTCATATAATTTCACCCTTCTCACATTTAGGTGAGTCACTGAACTAGATAGTGCTATAGTTTGGGTGGATATTGAAGTTGTTTAAGTTTTGCAGCCTTTAATCTCCATCTGTATGATTAATTGATTCCATCTATTACTTACCCAGGAATTTATAAAATTAAGTTAATATTTAAAAAAAAATGCATTATCTCTTAAAATTGAATAAAGTTACAAAAAAACATTAAATTAAGAAAAATGCTTGATAGTATAAGATAAACATTAAAGAGAGTTGCTTTTGGTTGGAATTAGTTATGTGTCAAGAGAGAAATTTAGGTGACTAACCAAACAGAAATCAGCTTCTAGTTAGTGACATGAGTATCTTTTTTCAATAAGAATAGGAATTTTTGAATTTCACTAGCATTTCCAGAAATATTATCTATTATATGGCTCGTGAACCGTTAGAAATGCATAACTCGTTTTGAAAACATATTTCCCCCCCCCCCCAACCGCTTCGAAATAGTACTTGCGAGCTAAGCTTTCCTAAAAGATTACTTGTGAAACATTTGTACGAAATCTCCTAAACGACTGAGTTAAATTCAAACATTCGTTTATATAGGGGAAAAAAGCTGAATAAGATTCATAATTTTCAAAAAAGTCGTTACAACAACACTATTAGAAATAAAATATAAGAACCATCCATTTTGAATTTCTCTTACTCTATCTCTGTATATATAATAAGAAGGAGAAAAAAATAGAAAAAAAATTGGCTTTTCTGATCAAATTTTAACATGTGTTAACGTTGTTTTTTTTTTTCTGTTAGTTCAACTTTTTCGAGAACTTATTAGAAATGAATATTAATTTGCTTAATGTAAGCGTACTTCCAAGCTCCAGTCTCCACAGAAGCAATTATTACAAAGAAAAGAAAATATATTTTTCCAATTTCTAAAGCATTTTTATGTTCACAAGCAAAATTTTCAGAGAACAAAAGCGTTGCAAAGTTTACAACCAAAAGAATCAAAACAGACGATTCTGTCCTAAAAATCAATTATTAAATTAAGTAATAAAATAAGAGCAAACGATACAATATTAAAGTAGACAATGATATTCTGTTCTGATATTAAAATAAAAGCAGATGATAAAATATTAAATGGAATATATCAACGTAAATATATCTCACTGAAACACTAATTAATTATAATTATAATGTATTATAATGCGAATCTTTTGAACTTAACACCATGTTTTCTTTACTTTATCACCACACATTTTTGTTGACGCCATTTTCACAAAAACACTGTATGTAGAACGTTTATAATGGTAATATTAAAAATAAAGGTATAAATAAATGCATACAAATTTCAAATACATTTTCATTCAAGGTAAGGGAAAAGACTATAAACATAAGGAGTCAAATAAAAAGAATGAACATTAGAAGCAGCCATTTCAATGAGATTCCTTGAGCCGGATAAAAAGCAAAACGAAAAAAAAAAAATACGCCCGAGTGGCATGCTGAAATTCAGACATACTTCTCAAACAAGGATCAAAAGGCATAGAAATATCTAACAAATTGTAGGAAGAAAAATGTCTTCCTTATTTGCATTTTGTTAAGCAAAACAAGTTACTGAAATTTAATTATTTAAAGTAAGTTAAATTATTCTCTTTCTATATTTTTGCTTTTTCTCTAAACTAGCAATATACACTGATGATTTTATCTTTAAATAGAAAAGAGGAAATACTAAGCACTCGAATCATCAGCAAACTGATTATAACTCCAGGGCTATTGCATAAAATCCACTTAAATAATAACGCACAATGTGGAACCCGTAACCACATAAATGATTTGGAACATATTCTTTTGACCTGCAATAACTACGCCTCCCATAGAAATCTTCTCTGGAACATTCTCAAGATAGACCCACAGCAAAATATTAATTTCGAAGAATTATTGCTTCCTATCCCACAAAACAATCAAGCAACCAATCTTTTAAACTCCTTCCAAATTGTTTATTTCTTAAAATAATGTTTTCGTTAAAGTAAAATGATGCATGTTCTTATTTGAAATCACACTGATAACGCAAAAATTTATTATTCTTTTTTCATGTCTTTGGGTTTAAAATCTCAAAGAGAAGCACGCAAAAAGTAAATAAACATTTTGGTATAAATTATTGATAATGTCGCCAAGTGTACACGTGCTGAATAATATTTAGGGAATTAACATATTTATAAGCCTATATAATTTATTTAATAGCTGCTTTTTAACTTTTTATTCTAATCGTATTGGAAATTTGAAAATAGAGTGGGATCTTATCTTGTTTTTACGTCATTATGTTTGACAAAGTGATTTTAAGTTGCATTTCGTTACTTTTATTGATACATATTTACTAATAAATCTCACATTTTTAACAAAACGTATAGAAACGTTTTTATTTTTTAAATAAGTGTTAAAAATTTGGAGAATAAAATCTAATATTATTTATACCAAATAACTCTCTTTTTTTAGCTAAATTAAAATTCAAAATATATTTAAAAGTCTTAAATTGATGTTTTTAAGACATTTATTACATTCTGATTCTGAAGAATTACATCTGAGCTAATGAAAGCACAATTACAAAAATATGTGTTATTAAAGCTTGCAAGTTTAGTTTTATTTTTATTAACGTCGCACTAGAAGCAACACGAGGACTATTGGCAACGGACTCGTAATTTTGAATCCCGGTCAAGTGACGAGGACGACACTTGAGCTGGCACCCCCCTCTCCTAACATCCACACCACGCCAACGGGAGGATTTAGGGCCCCGAACAGATTTAACGTGCATCAGCCCCGGCTACACGGCGGGTCTTTGGCAGCCAGGGATCGAACCCGCGACTGAACGAAACCCCCTCCCGGCAGCTAGTCCACGACCTTGACCACTAGGCTACAGCGGCCCGTTAAAGCTTGCAAAAAATCTCTTTTAAATAAAACTATTTCTGGGAAATATTCACAACCAATGTTTCTAAAATCTTTTTCCAAAATTTTCTGTATAGTTAAGCTCTTTTCTCTATCCATTCTTTCCCTTTATTCGATTATAACTTATGATTTTTATTGAATTCTCAATAAAAATCATAAATTATATGCGAACGGTAAATCCAGATTTCGAAAATTCCAGACATATAAGTTACAAAGGATATCAAGCACAGAAATGAACATCGAAAATCGATTCAAAACATTTGAAACTCTCTTCCGAAAAAATAATTTATTTGAGATATTGTGTCTGAAAGCTGTATGAAGTTCTAGAAAACTGAATAATTGTGCCGAATTCCATGCTAAACAGAGGGTATAATTGTCTCTTCAGCAATTCAATTGAAGTTTCCGGACATTACTGTTTACTGCAGATGGCGGATTGCCAAGAAAGCTTCCAAGAAATTGTTATGGTTGTTTGAATTCGAGGAAGTGTCTTAATTTTATTTTCTTTGTTGCTCATTTTCGAATAAATAAAAACAAAATATCGGCAACATCCTTTCCAGAGTAGGAACCGGTGATAGGACCTAGGTTACCAGGAAAGGTCCCTGAACTTCGGGGAATTGATGCCGGTAATTGCAGCTGTTTGTTTATTCTCTGACTTTGTTTTAACTGGAAAATTAACCTATTTGTCTTTGAAATGTCGCAGTTTTGTCATTGAGTCTTCTGTCAAAAGGTAGCTTAGCTTCCAAAGAAAAGTAAAAAAGCGTCTAATAATAATTACAAAAATCTGAAAAGCAGAATAAAGGAAGTCTACCGAATTTACCCAGACAAAACTAATAATAAAAATAATTTAAAGGATTATTTTTTAACAATAATGAAAAATTAATTAAAAATATGAAATGTACATTATTAATTTACTGAATTTGATTTTACAATTGTAACTTTTATGGGGCACATACTTATTCGGTGAAATGAAAGTTTCCGGCTGAAGTGACCTTCACGTCTACTTAACCACCCAATACACCTTGGGGCTTATAACTATCTTGTTAATGTAAAGTCTGGCAGATTTAACGTACATTTGCCTCTTTATATCACAGACAATCGAGACTCGAACTCGCGATCTGATAGAAACATCGTAAGTTACGGATTCGATATCATAGTCGCTCATCAATCACTGTCGATCCGTGTGGTGACCGGGAATGACAGAATAGTCCCACTGTAGCTCATGCATGTCGTAAGAGGCGACTGAAATGGGTATTCAGCGTCTGGGGGTATAGCCGGGCACCCTGCCCCTGGGGTTTACATAAGGGTACCTCAGGGACTTGTCTTCTTCAGGTAAGTACGGGCATCATGACCCCGAGGCACCCTAGTGATCTTTTTCTTTCCCATGGGGTTTACTGTCTTTGGTAAACACGGGGGACGCACTCCCGGGATATCCTAGCGAACCTTCTCTATTTTCGATCCTTCTATTTGCCAACCACTTTTTATCTTTTTTACAACTTCACATCTAGACCACAGTTTAATCTTGTTTGGCGCAGCATAGCCATATCTGGCTCTTGCGCCAATAAACTTTACATTCACTCACTCATCAATCATTGTCGTTAGATACAGTGTTACATGAATGGATAGGAAATACGAGGTGTGGCTATTAAATAATAAGACTGTAGCCGTACAATTTTATTTTGATGTCATACATATTTTCTATCGCCTTAAAAAAACTTCCTCTATCCCTACAACGCTCCATACGAATTTTCTATTGTTCAGAATAATACTGCACCTTAGTGATCTTTTTTTCCTATGGAGTTTTCTGTCTTTGGAAAACACGGATGACAAGCCTTGAATATTCTAACTATCCTCTTCTATTATCGACCCTCCTTCTTGTCTACTTATTTTTATCTTTTTTCAACTTTTTACTCATGTCTCGACCGCAATTGCACCTTGCTTGGCGCAGCATGGCCACATCTGGCTCTTGCGCCCATAAACTTCACTATCACCCAAATCACATCATCACTCCATCAGTCAAAGGATATATTTTACTTATTACTCTTGTGTGTCTTTCTCGTCCTGTTTGAAATCACCAACGGCACAAAAAGATCGTTTGCTTTTTCTTTGCTGAGATGGAGTGGATGTCTAATGGCTACCCATAGCGTACATTTTCATGAACTGATGGATAAATTTGCAGCAACAAAGGCTGAATTTTATTATTTTTTGGAAAATTAATACTTACATATAAAACATTATACATCCAACTTTTTTTTTTTAAATTTTTCACTAAATTTATTTTTAGGTTACTATATTATATCGAATGTAATGTTTTAAGCTTATGTAGTGTTATAGTTCAATAATATTTTGGAATAATTATATTTTGAATTACCATTCTTGTTTTAACTATTTTACTTCTTTCTACCTAAACAAATTTAGCGAAACCTTGTTATAAGTCCTTTGACAACAATGGCCATCGGATACAATGATATTTGAATCAACTGAATATGAACATCGTAGATATAAATTGTACAAATATAAAAAAAATTCTTTAAACGGTAGAATACATAAAACTATTTAAAATAAGATATGTTCTTTCTTAAAACACAATTATTTTTAAATACTATTTCAACAATTTTCTTTCCTTTTTGCATTCAGGAGAGGGCGCAAATTCTTCGGTTGTCCCCGGATGCTGAAAATCTTTGTTACCCTTCAGTAGAAATCATGTCAGTGCCATGCCAAATATGGTATCGTTGTCTCAAGAGTCAGTTAATGCAATATTTTTAATTCATTGTCTATTAATGTTGCATTTAGAAGCAACGCAGGGATGATGGCGATAGACCTCGTAATTTTGAACCCAGGTCAAGTAACGAGGATTACACTTGAGAGATGGAATCTCCCTCTCAAATTTCTACATTACGCCAACAGGAGGATTCTGGACAGATTTAATGTGCATCAGTCCCGCTATACGATGAGTTCTTAGAGTGATGTTGCAGAACTCTTTTCTGAATTTAGATTTAAGACTTATAATTTTGAGAATAACTCCTTAATGATTAATACTAGTGTACGTAAATTTTACGTGCGGTCTTCCTTTATTGGTTCTTTCCTGGCATTTCCCATCCCCCGATATATTTATTTGACTTTTCAGTGCTTCGAGGCTTCACATAGTAGGCTGTAGGCCAAGAGATTTGATTTTTTCGCCTACGGTTCATTTGTCTCTCTTCATGAACTGGAACTCTCCACGTGAATTTTACGTGTCGTTAGTAATATCCGAAAATTTCCCCACGTACATTTTTTACGTGTTGCTAGTAATACACGACATTTTAAATACATTGTGTTAACGTAGTCCTAGTGATAGTCTTCACTTTTAAATTTGTGATCGGCGTAGGTTAAAGTGTTTTGATTCTTATTCCATATTATGTTGAAAAAATGGCGAAACAACGCAAGTACTTAACGGATAAAGAAATCCAAGAATTGATTTTGGAATCTGAATATAGTGAAAGAGGCGTTAACGTTGAATTTGATGAAGATAGTTTGAATGACGGTGATGCTGATCCAGATTATATTTCTGATAAAATAAAGAATGATCCCGATTTAGTGATTCGTTCCTCGATATAAGAAATTGAGTGCAGGGGTGATATGGACAAAAGTAAAAACATAAAATTGAATTACATTTTTTCAAAAGAAAAGGAGACTACAAATATTCAAAAATTAACAAGTTCGTATATTTTTGGATGCTGACTTAATAAGAGGAATAAATGGTTATGAGAGTGTTATACAAAAATTAATGATATCTCTAAACCCCGAAGACTAGCAGAAAAATATTGTTCATATTAGACCAGGTCCAGTTACTGAATCTCGATTTGCTAAGGACCAATTGATTGTTTTAATTTGTTTATTTCCGATGTAGTAAAGAAAGAAATACTCACACAAGCGCAGAAATAAATCGACAGAAAAAAGTTACGCAAATGTTATGGAAGATTCCCTACATAATTTAAATTACAATGAACTGAATGCCTTGTTTTTGGAATATTAATACTAACTTCAGCTTTACAAGATAACCATTTGTCAACAAAAGTTATGTTTGATGTAACTTTTTCTGGTAGAAAGTATAGAGCAGCATCCAATGCAAATGTGGAGAGCACCAGAAGTCCATATCCTTCTGTAAAGATATATAATTTTATTGATAACGAATTATTACGTAAATTTATTTTTCGATTGTGTAGATTATGTTAAATTTAAAAGGCAAACTACCTTCATTATATTTAAAACCGACGTTAATATAAAGTAATAAAATAAAACGAATTTTACTTATCTCCAGTGATAGCGGTATATATAAACACGCTATTGTTCTAAAGTTCAACAATGGCCGAAGTAGCCTAGTGATCATTGTTTTGGATTTGTGGCCGGTGACTTCCGTTCAATCGTGGGTTCGAAGCCTTAGACGCTAAAGATCCGCCGTGTAGCCGGGGCTGATGCACATTAAATCTGTCGGAAGCCAAAGACCTCCCGTTGGCGTGGTGTAGATGTTAGGAGAGGGGGTGCCAGCTCAGGTGTCGTTCAAAATCACAAGCTCCGTCACCAATAGTTCTTATGTTGCATCTAGTGCGGCGTTAATAAAAACTAAACTAAAACTAAAAAATAAAAGCTGCTTCTAAGTAAATAAACAGTTCTAACTGTTAAAATAAAAATGCGGTCTCTACTTACAACATATTTTCTTAACTACAAATTCAAACATATTTTTTTTTTAATTTACGTAATATAATTCTTATTTTTTCCTGAATTAATAATTTGTATTTTACTTATTTCTTTTACTGAATTAATACTTTGTTTTTGTTAAAAGAAACATTTCCATTTCTTTGAATGTATTTGAAGCTCGAATGTATCAGAGTATCATAAAAAATTGTCTAGTGATGTAACTCGAATAAAATAAATTTCTTTTCTAGAATCGTTTAGTTTTCAATAGCAAATTAAATTTTTCTGAGGGGAAAAAAACATTTCAGAATTCTTTGACAATATAATAGGATTTTGCTTAAATTCAAAATGCATCGAATTTCATAAGCATTACTTTTCTTCTTTAGAACAAAAGATTAGAAATATTGAGCAAATGGTATTAAATTTAAACCTATCTCTTAAAAGACAATATAGGTTTCTTTGGAATTGTTTCATACAGGCAGCATACGAAATTGACAGTAATCCGAAGATTACAAGAGAAAATTTGATCGCAACTTGTTCTTTTAACTTTTGGGTCAAAACGTATTAAATTTCTATTTTAAAATTTTTTCGCTTGTTTGCTTCCGGAATGCAATATTTCAAATATTTATAATAAAATGTTTGTTGTTGATAGATCCTTCAGAATTTTAGAAGACAATGTTTGTTTTTATCTGGGGTTTGGCAACATTAGGAGGATGGTTCAAAGTGATTAT
>BMAW01095789.1:0-13179 GCA_019974015.1 Nephila pilipes
TGCAGCTGATTTGAAATTCACTTGCACTTAATTCTTAATTTTGTTAATGATCATAATTGTTTGGAAATTTCCGGCGATACTTTTAAGTTTTCTTCTTAAAATGTTTAAGAAGAAAACTTAAAAGTATGTCTGGAAAAAAATTGAATTTTTGCAAGATACAAATTATCTGGGAAATAAATCAATCATAAACGATTGACGTCCGCTTATTTTCAATATGTGTGCATGTTATCTGTTAATCTTAAATAACAATTTAAATTAATGCGATTTTTGTATATCCTTGTATAGAAATGATTATTTAAAATCATATCTAATCATTTCTTTTATATTTAGTTACTTTTATTTTAAAGAAAATGTGTTCTGTTACAATGTCAAAAAAAAAAAAAAAAAAAACTATAGAAATTTTTGGAAATTTTATTTAAAGTTCTTAGTACTTATTTCTAGTAACTTTTCACTTGTTTAATGTTCAAAAGTCCTTTTAGAGTATCAACCAAAAAAAAATATAATGTTTGTCAATAGGAAATTTGTTACTTTTATGTATGTATGTAAAGATATGTTTTCATACGTTTGCAGTGAATTGAAAGCAAAATCGTAAGAAAAATTAATTTACTTATTGATTGATATTACATTATTCTTTTTTAAGTAATTAATATTATACGGAGTGGATTACTTCATAAATATGTTTATACAAAAAACGATTGCGTGTGTATTAATTTATTTCACCTGAAACCCCCTTTTTTTTATTCTGCTAACTTCTTGAAATACTTTAGAGAGAACCTCGCCAAATGTTATTTTGCTGTAGCCATGAACATTGCATTTCTTATAATGATTCTCCAAAGAGACCAAGCTCGCCCAACAAAGACTATCTAGCCAATCTCCAGGGAGGACTCCAAATTTTATATTCAAAGCCAAAACTTGAGGATTGCAGAAATGACTTTTCATAAGGAAGATGAAGTTCTTAAAATGTTTATCTCTGCCGTATATTTCCGCATATAAGACGAATAGTGAATAAAAAAGGAGGTCTTCAAAATCAGGGGTTGTCTTATGGAACAGCTTAAAAAAACATATTTAAATAACAGATTAATCTAAAACCATTATTAGATAAAATATATTTATACCACTAATAAATTTAAAATCAGCAAAATCCTCTCATTCATCATCTGAACCAACTAGCTCTTTAAGTATAGCCTCACTTATGTTGTTTAGAAATACGTCATATAGATCTTATTTTGTACCTAGTTAGCCTATTTCTGCTTCGACAGCAATATTTCATAACGAATACTCTTCAGTTCCATTCATGACATTATAAATCCCATACTTATTGAAGAATTTATCAGAGATACATATGAGTACCTGTTTCGAAATAGGCTTCTATAGGCTGTGCTGGATTGATTAGATTGATTGTTTATTAACATCATAATTAGAAAATACGATAGCTATTGGAGACGATCCTCGTGATTTTGAATCTCAGCGAAGTTATAAGGATGGTCTTTCTATCTATCGAAACTTCTACACCCCGCTTATGGGAGGACTTCGATCCTCAACAGATATAACGCGTATTAGCCCTGCTACACGGCGGATTATTAATAGCATCAATAATCGAGGGCATGAATCGACGAAACAACATCGGCAACTAGTTTGTGAATATGAACATTTGGCTACCGTGGCTAATGAACTTGTTAGAGTCCGTGATTTAGCACATACTTCTATAGACAATGCAGCCAGAGGCATGAAAATAAAATTTCTTCCAGATGATGATCGCTGATTTAAACAAAATTCATACGATGTTAATATCTTAAGGGACTCATTTTAGACAATTATATGAAAACCATGAAACTTTGACGAAAATGCATACCTTATCCTAAAATCATCTTTGGAAGTATATTGAGCGTATTTTTGAAAAAAGAAGACAAACTAATCAACTAAATTGTTGTCATATCAAATACGCCAAAGGTGGACATCTCAATATTAGTCAAGACAGGACATCGTACAAAATAAATGTTAACTAAGCAAAAGAGTCATGCCATTAGAACAATAATATTACAGACAATGAGAACATATATTTATATGAACAAACCTCCATATTTACAAGTCGAGAAACGAGGGAAAGAGTTGGTCTGTAAAAGAAACATGTACAACAAATGTACAGAAACAAAATAAGGAAATAAAAAAAAGTGTGAGAAAAAATCAAATCGAGTAGAGAGGGATACGCAAATCTGAAACTCAAAGTAATAAAAATAATTTTAGATTTAAAAAAAAAAGGGGGGGTAGGACAAAAAAAGGTTATTGCACTCTATTTCTGATCTACACTGTTGTACGAATACTTGATATTAACTTAGAATGGATAATAGGATTATTTGATAAAGTAGAAAGCCAAGTGGATATTTAGTTATTACAATAGGTTTAATAAAATGAAATTCTTAAGGAAATGCTCAATGAAACACGTAATCAGCATCGGCAACAGAACCGCAAGGATAAATAGGGTTAATTTTTATTTTAACTCTATGTAGATATGACATGAACGGATCGTGGTCAGTTAAAATTTTCGTTTCGGGGAAGAAGGAAAGGGATTATTTTTTTCAAATTATATATATATATATATATATATATATATATATATATATATATATATATGTATACCTAAATAGCAACCTTTGACTCGTAACATTTCTTACACTTTAACTATTTAATTTTCCAATTAAGAAAAACTTTACATAATGTTAAATTTTCAAAAGCTAAAGATATATGATATTTGTTACGCCTTATCAGTCAAAGTTCAAAATTATAAGGAAAACGCAGGCATTTTTGATGAGGTTCAATTCAAGATCCTCATTTAAATAATTTACAGCTAAGTACTCTAATTTAAGTTTAATCCGCTAATTTGTAAGTTGATGGAAAGGTCTAAAAATTATTGTTGCTTTTTTCTTAGCGAATCAATGCATAGCTAAAAGTATAGCTTCCTCTTAAACCAATAAAGATTATTTATTCTCAGTTATCATTCCTCTTGAGCATTCTGAGCAAAGTTACCTAATCTTGAGTTCAAAACCTCTTATTTATCGTTCACATTTATTGAACGCATAAGTCTTTATTTCAGTTAATGGGAAGCTATTATAATGTTCCTTGAAGTAAGTCCTTATCTTTATTGTTCGAAGACTTTAAGGAGACATTTTTGTTTTTAAAGGCATTGTACGGATTTGATATAAAACCAGATTAGTTCCAAAGAATCTGAGTATGAAGAATGTAAATAAATAATAATATTGAATGTTTGTCCCGAATACTAAACATTATTTCGGATTATAAAAGTTTGTTTGTAAAAGATTTTAAAGTTTAAGACCTCTCATTTTCATAAATTATAAAAGCATAAATGTAATCCGACAAGAATGTATGATATTCTCTTAGTCGATTAATAGCAGATTTTAAACAATCTAGTCTGAGAAGGAAGGTCTTATGGCCTTTTGTGTGTGAGAGAGAATGTTTACATAATATTATTCTGAAATCCAGTTCCGAATTCATATTAATTAAATGACTTGTATGAATCATTTTCGCCACTAAAAATAAATATTAAAAATTAAAATCTAGTCTTTTAATTTATATGAAATTAAACTATTAATCACATTGAATAATTGAATCATATCTCTTTGATATCTGACATAATGTAAGAATTTAATAAGATACATAGTTTATAGAACTTCATAAAATTTTTGTATTTTACCATTTTCTTTTGAATTTTCAACCTAAAAAAAAGGAATTGTTACACATAAACGTTTAGATATTCGATTTTATCAAAAAAAATTATATTTAATACTTTTTTCTCATGTATTTCAGTCTGTAAATTTCAATTTATAAATTTAGGGATGTGAAGGGGCTCATCAGGTTTGAAGTTTAATTCTATGAAAAGTATCTTTATATGGGATAATTGTGGATGTTATATACATTAGATGAGTAAATTTCAAGCACCACAAAATTTGGGTGAAAAATACCAATGTAATTATTTTCTATTCCAGGTTAATATGATTTTATTATTCATCTTTACGCATCATTTTTAATTAAGCCTTATCTAATCATTATAAAATCTTCTGAGGCCTTATACTATCTAAAATATTCTGCATTACACGTAAGTAGATTTAGGAAATTTTTGATTTATGAATAACTTCTGTGGTCTATAGTTTAAAATTTTTGTCAAATTTATGTATTTATTGTTTCTTATCATAGCATTATTTAGAATAAGAATTAAAAAATTTTACTCTATGAGTAAACTATTTTCTTTATTCTTAAAGCATTATTAAAGAATAAAGAAAATATAATTATTAAACACAATACCAATTTTATTCAGTAAAGGAAACTAATTTCTGGATTTTGATGAAAATGTAGAACATTGTTTTTGCTCAGCTCTTCTGTAAAATAAATGTTAAGCGAAGAATTTACATTGAATAAAACTATTAGCGAAAGAAAACATTAAATGCGAAGTTATGCAATTTCAAAATTACTTGGCCGTAAGATATGTCAACTATGAAGAAAATTGAAAGCAAAAATTGAAGGTCTCCAGACGAAAATGGCAATATCTCATGTTAAGATTCTGAATAAACTTAAGTATTTTCTTTTCATTCCTTTCTTGATTCTTAAATTCATATCAGGGCAATGTATTACTCGATAATTAAAAATACTTTAAATTTTTATGAGATATTCATTTGAATTTAATAGAGTTTAAAAAGAAAGCTTCTCTTTTATAATAATACTTTTAGTCAAGATTAAAAAATAAAAAAATCGGTGACACAAACATACACGTCTGAGTTCTTCACTTCACTTATTAGATTAAAAACTATTTTTTGTTTGAACAGAAAAGTAATATTTTGCAAAAGGAATTTAAATAAATTGACATAACAGGAATAAACATTTTATATTGGAGACACAAATGTTACACAAGGATATTATTTCAGGCCTTAAAGTTCTCTTTTTACAGAAGTGCGGTCACAAAACCAGTCAATTTCGCAAGGGGTTTTCTTCAGACACAAAATAATTAATATCAATTTCGTAAGCAAAAATATAAAGAACCAAACAATATTTTTAAAATATAATTATTAATTGGAATTTACTACTTAATGACGCTATCTTCTATGACGTTATTCAGTTGACTGTGGTGTCCTCCAGTGATGTTTTGCAGAAATAATAAATGAACAGCATTATAGTTTTTATACATTTTACAGTTATCGGCTTTAACAATATCAAGAAATTGGATATATTGCTCTTATCATAATTGAAAGTCCTAAAAAGACGTTTTATCTTTTAGATATTACAGAGCTTTAACTTAGTTGTAAATCAATATATAACTCTTCTCAAGAAGAATTATCCATGAATAAAAACTTTTTAGAATAAATTATGCAAAATGATTTATGTTCTTAGATATGAATTAGTATTTTAAAATGAGTTTCTAGTAGTATGAGTGCCATTTATATAAAACGAACACATTCTTTTTTTATCGAGTCTATTGGAAGTATTTTCGTACGTTTTATTAAATAATTTTAATTACATTCATGTAATTTATTGATTTTATATTTATACCGCAATTTAGATTAAATTTATGAAAATTATCGTATACTAACTTATAAATTTTACGATCAGTACTTTTTAATTCATTCAAATATCTTTGATAATTAAACAATTATTGAATTTCATTGTACTGAAATTCAATAATTTATTTAGAATTGCTAATACTACAAGCATTATACAATGATCTTACAAATTCAAAAAAATCCCAATGATAAATAAATACTTTTAGTGATATTATAAAATGCATAGATTTATTTTTATGTGCTTAATATTTTTCACAGCTATAGGTAATAATACTTTTATGTCTTAGAATCTTCGATTTAAATTACCAGGTTCTTTTTTGGCTTGAAACAGATAACTCGTATAAGGACGCCAGATTAACAGAATCACCCTACCAACTTCAAACTGAGCAGAGTTAAATTAATTCAATACTTAGTTTAAATATTGTTAATTTATAATTACATATTTATTTAAGATAAATTTTCATGTACTTATATAAAAAAAAAATACGAAGGAGATTATTTACACAAACTTAAGTTTCATAAAAAACCTCAGAATATTTCAACATCAATTTTTTATTTATTAAATACTTACTTTTTTTGGTATACTTAATAGAATTTTGCAAGCAATGGAAAGTTCAAAAGTAGTACCTACTTTAATAACGATTGAATGTAAGCAAACAATTCTGCCGATAAAAAATTAAATTAGTATTCATAGATTAAAATCCAAGCAAACGGTAAAATACTAAAGCAAGCAATGCATAATTAAAGCTGTTCATCATGTCCTGTTCAGATACAAAAATTAAAGTAAACGATAAACAAGTTAAATATATCAAAAGTAAAATATAACTATATATGCTATCATACATATTGGTCTATTCTCTACATCTATATATATATAAGCGAAATACCACTGACTGACTCATCACGATATCTCTAAGACTATAAAACCGATTGACTTGAAATTTGGTACAGTTACTTATTTTGCAATGTAGACGCTCACTAAGAATGGATTTTATGGAATTCTTAACCAAAATGTAGTTATCATCGGTTAATCTTTTCTTACCCATCGGTTATGTCATTTTGGCGACTTTATCGCCAAAAATTACATGACCAACGCCAAACGGAATATATTTTTTTAAATGTATACTATGTATCGCTACCAATTAAGTTTACTTGCAAGATTTGCGAGTGCGAAAAGGAAAAATATCTAATAATTTAATATTGAAGCGCTGATGGATGATTGGCAAGATTTTGGAGAAGAGGCTCTTTTTTGCGAAATATCACCAAATATCTTCCACCGCCAAGTCGAAGCATTTCAATGACCTTGCATTGTGAATTTTAAAAAGCTATACTATAGTAACCCCAGCTGATTTCGGTTTTGCTGAGCAAACGATAATTTTTTATTGTTGTGGAACCTAGACGTAAGTTTTAAATTTATGAGAAAAGTATTTTATTATTAATAATGATTGATAAACTACATTTGTAAATCTAAACGCAATCTAACGAAGATATTGAAGTTGGCTTTTAACAAATGAATAATAACGGTATGTTATTCATGTCATTAATAAAAAAAATAAGTAGCTATCAAAATATTTATTTTGATGTACGCATTAATTGTAACCTAATGTAAATATCATGCAAAAGTTTTGTTTCTGTATTTTGGCAATTTTTAGCTTTTGTTTTCTAGGAAATAAAAAACGTTTTTCATTTTTTAAAATGGTTGGATATTTTATTGTTTTCAGAATACAGAATTATTTTTAATGCTATGATTTTTAAGAGCTATTCTGTATATTCAATTGCAGTTCCAGATATGCTACTACCGTAAGAGTTATCCTTTTGCAAAAAGGATCATGTAATGCGGGTGACCTTTTGCTAAAAATTTTTATTATACTTCATTTTTTTTTGTTAGTATTTTTTGTTGAATTTTAAAATAATTTGATTTAAAAAAGTTAATTTCGGTTATATTTTTTAACTTGAAAAGTATTTCATTGTAGGTTAATAAAAATTGATTTTTCATATTTACTTTTCAGTTATAGTTCTTAATAATGGATGTTGAATATATTTGGATCGATGGAATACCTACTCCTTTCAAAGTTTTTAAAATTCTTGGCGACGGAGCATGTTTATTTTTGTCTCTGTTTTTGCTGGTGTTCGGTGACATATCGATGGCGTATAAAATGAGAAATATTATTGTTTCTCACGTGTTTGACAACTGGGATCGGTTTAAATGCTACACTCAAATGCTATCTGGCGCCCCTTATAATATTAGCGATTTATATTTTACCGAAATGTGTAAACCAACACGTAAGGATCTATTTGCGAAATTATGGCGGCGGCAGAGCTATTTCCCTATCAGTTTGAAGTGTATCAAGGTGGCTGCCTTACAGCTTCTGTTGGTGAAGCAATTCAGGGGGAAAAAAAGATTACGTTTTACGGGAAACTGTAATAGGGGTCATTTTGATGTTTATGTTGAAATAGTTGGATTAACAAATAGAAGTAAAGTTAATTCTGGTGATGATAATGTGAAACAAAATGAAGAAAATGTGTCATCTTTTTTGTTTCAGCCTCAAGAAAATGTGTCTGTGTTAGTTTCAAAGACTCAATCAATATCTAACATTGATTTTTTAAGTTCAAGTGAATCAATTATTAATGAGGTAATATCTCTTCAACTAAATAAAGGTAAAAAAAAGAAGAAAAAGATTCTCAAATTCAATTAGATATAAACAAGTAAGACAAGCTGCTACAAAATATACTCAAAGTCATCCTGCAGCTGTAAGAAAATACTTTTCTAATAACCCCCATGTGAATCAGGCAGCTGTAATTAAATACAATGAAAAAAGATCAAAAGTTAAATTAGCGCCGTGGACTTCCAAAAATTTGTCTGGTTCTAATTATAAAATAGATATTGGCTATTCAAATGATAAAATTGTCAGTATCGGAAAACGTTTGCCCTGTTTGTGGTGCCATGCTTTAAAATTGATAGAAGAACCTCCAGGAATGTGTAACAGCGGTGATCAAGTCCAAATTCCTGCTACTAGATCCTACCCTGAACCTTTGAATAGTCTTCTTAACCATTAGGATCAACTTTCAGAACATTTTCTTTCTACAATTCGTAAGTATAATGAATGTTTTCAGATGACGTCATTTGGAGCAAAAAAATTGTAGGAGGGAAATCTTATGCCAACATTTAAAGTCCAGGGGCAGGTATACCACAGGATAAGTAGCCTTTTGGCTGAGCCTCCTCAACAACCTTCTTTTCTTCAGCTATACTTTCTCTGTGATGATGAACGTGAACGAAACATTTGTTGTGGTATTTTCCCAGGTGTTAAGCCAGAATTAGTTAGCCAATTACAAAAGGCGCTACATGAACATAGCAGGTATATTCGCGATTTCAAAGCTGCTGTTGATTCAGTTCCTAAAGACCAAAAGGAGTTCAAGGTTATAATTAATGCCGATAAAAAACCATCTGGAGAACACAAAGGTCGTTTCAATGCTCCTCAAAATAAAGAAGTATCTGTCCTTATAGTGGGTCAGGATTTCGAACAAAGAGATGTCATTCTAAACAGCAGATACAGTAAATTGGTACGAATTAGTGAAACCCATCGAGCTTACGATGCTCTTCAGTACTCTTTGATGTTTTTTCGTGGGGAAGACGGTCATTGTATAAATATTTCAAAACTTGATAGCAATACTAAGGCTCCTATCAATAAGACTGTCTCTGCTTCTGAGTTCTTCAGCTATAGGTTGATGGAGCGTGTTGGTGAAATCAACTTTCGTCAACTGTTTAATCAGTTTTTGGTCGACATGTATGCAAAAATAGAAACTGAAAGGCTTGAATGGATTCGTAACAATCAGAAAAATTTTAGGAGTGAGGAATATGTCCATTTAAAAGACGCTATGGCAAAAAAAAGATACACAGTCTTCAGAAATAGGTAAAATGGTTGTGTTGCCGTCTTCGTTTACTGGAGGACCTCGCTACATGCATGAACGAACTCAAGACGCTATGACAAACAAAGTGACGTGGCGCACGTACTCAGAGAAACAAAAATTATAGTATGGGACGAATGTACTATGGCCCACAAGAAAGGAATTGAAGCTCTCAACCGGATACTACAAGACATCAGAGGAAGTAATGGGTGGTTTTACTGTTCTTTTAGCTGGTGACTTTAGACAAACTTTACCTGTCGTACCACGAGGGACACGCGCAGATGAAATTCAAGCCGGTTTGAAATCTTCAATTTTATGGCCTCATATAAAAGTCTTATCCTTGAAAGTTAATATCTCTTCAAAACGACTTGAGCGCGAAAGAATTTTCTAACTATTAATTGACATAGGTAACGGAAATATTACAGAGCAAGAAGGAAAAATAACTATTCCGAATAACCTATGAGATACTGTGGGAGATTTGATTACTTTGACTGATAGAATATACGGGAATATTGAATATGGCACACTAGATAGCTTATCGTGGTTGAAAGAAAGAGCAATTTTGACTCCAACAAATGAATCAACTGATAAAATTAACGATTTTATCCTAGAGAAACTGACAACTGAACAGATAAAGTATGAGTCTATAGATACAGTCATAGAGATAGAAGTTACTGTCCATTATCCTGTGGAGTTTCTGCACACACTCAATCCACCAGGCATACCGCCTCATATTCTTTATCTAAAGACTGGTACACCAATAATGTTCTTGCGTAATTTAAATACTCCTAAATTATGTAACGGCACCAGTTTTTTCTTAGAGTTTTCAATTTGAAAACTCTAAGAAAAAACGTTATAGAAGCGACTATTTTTACAGGAAAGTATGAGGGTGAAAATGTATTCGTTTCTAGAATACCACTAATTCCATCAGATTATCATTTTGAATTTAAGCGTTTGCAATTTCCAGTTAGAGTTTGCTTTGCGATGACTATCAATAAAGCCCAAGGGCAGAGTTTAAAATTAGCTGGTGTCGATTTATAAAATGAGTGAAAATCTAATCATCCTTCAACCAGAAAAACGAACGAAGAATGTTGTCTACAGAGAAGTTTTGGAAATGTAGGCATATTATTTCATATTTTTCTTATATTTAACTATTTCTAAAATTAGAATAAGATAAAATAATAATGAATGTAATAATTAAGATTAATAAATTGATATAATAAAGAATAAAAATGTAGTTTTCATCCTTAAAAATTGCCATGCACACAAAATAAAGACAATAGAAATGTAATACACAAAAAAAATTGATTCAATAGGTTTAAAAAATAAAATAAAATGTATAAAAATGTATTTATATTTTTATGTTCTCAATTTTTACATGGTTTAGGCCTACTGGGGACCCGCCATGTAGAATAACGGGAACGCATCGCACTACACAGTACCTCATGGGTGATGCAGAATTCTGTTCAACGACAGATTTACTGACTAAATTACATTTTCATTGATAAACTATTAACTATTAAATACTTTTCTCATATATTTGAAAGTCGTGGACAACCATTATTACAGACAATCAATTTCTTAAAATTTTAAATTCAGATTATAATTATCGTTTAAAAATCAAAAACTTTCTTGATATCTTACGTATAGGTTCCAAAATATAATATTATCGTCTGCCCAGCGAAGCGGGCGGGTATCAGCTAGTTATGTGAAAAGACTATCCACAACAATAATTCACTTCACAATTTATCATCGATTTTTCATTGAACTTTGAATGATAAGCAATGACCGATATTCAAAAAGGTATTCTTCGCTATTTTTTGGAACAATTTCTATCATAAAATTTCTTTCCAAATAGTGGATTGAGAGAAAATATTTATAAATGTGAATGTTTTCATGCCTGTTAATATTCTACTTTCTCAATAAAAAGGTGCTTCAATGAGTAGACTAAAATGTTAATAAAACTGAATATATCCTTATAAAATCTGATTAAAACATTTTTATTCATAGATTCAACCCAAATTTAGAATTTGAATACTTGTATGTATTTATAAAGAATTTGATTGTTTCGTTTCTTTTGTTAGAATATATTTACTTAAAAAGAGACTGAAACAAAGAACTTTCAAAAATGACCATTTCTCCATCTGGATCAATTGCATTTGTTATTCCATGCACCAAATAATAAAACTTTTTCATACGATTCGAATGTTACATTTCTTATAAAAAATAAACATAGAGTTTTTCGAAATCAGTGTCTTTCCAATTTTTCATCTTTTGTAAGATTGAGTTTCGTGACTTGATATTCAAAGATGAAATTTGAAATATTAAAATTTCTATAAAAGAGTATGCTGGCAGTGATTTATTTCATTGCATGGATTGTGCATGTACTCTCCTCCAATTGATATCCAAATCCAGGATCTAGATAAATTTTATTCATTTTTCATTGATATACATTTCAGTTGACGTGAAATCAAATTATTGTTAATATTCTTACACAAAGAATGCGGGAAAACATTGATATTATTCTTTTTAGAGGCTTTAGAACAGATAGATTTTCTCACGTTTCTTTTGCAAGAAGTAATAATTTTTAGTGTAACCTTTTTCACTCTGAGTGTTAGAGATTATAATAAAAAAAAAACCCAAAATTATCTTGGAATTCTTCATCGAAATTTTTAATTGAAACTTTAGAGATTGATATTTTTGTGCAAATGTATATTGCTAAATTTTACATTTTATGAACTTTCAATCATGGTGTAACAAAAATTCAATGACAAATAATGCTTATTTCCTTTTTATCAAAAGTTACAGACGTGAGCCTCGTGACAAATAATTGTTAGCTTTATGATATCTTGGAGAATAAGAATTTAATTGTCAAAAGAGAATCCATCAATTCTAAAATAGAATCAGTCAATAAAAGCTTAGCTAACCAATTCATTTGTATGATTCAATTCCTTCCTATAGCTGATTCTTATCTCAATATTTAAGCAGAATTCGCTTCAATACACAAAACTTGTTACGGTTTTTCAATCCAAATTGTTATTTTATTCAATTCTAGTTATTATAAAATCAACGAGGTTAACGAAGAGGAAATCACGAATAACCAAAGTCACACACACACACATATATCGCAATTCAAATGTTACTTTTTTTTTCAAATTAAAATCATAACTACCTCCTTAGCATTATTATAAGGATTACTAGGAATTGGAAAGAGACCATAAAAATATATTTCCATATTTGAATTTATACTTTATGCGACACTGAAAATTCAACACTAAGAAGTTGTGGCCAGAAAGAAAAGCAAATTTCAGACACATCACCGAGTTATGTGAATGATGTGAAAATACACAACTCTCCAGCGCACTTTGAAGAAGATGTAACGGAAGGAATCTGCAGAATGTTCAATTTTTATGGCGTTATTTATTCTTGGCAAATCACCGTAAAAAATTTGATCTTGTCTCAGAGGACGTGTGTAATAGCAAAGAATGCCAGGCCATCGTTAACGGAGACAGTTCCATCAGACAGGTGATTTTACGAAGGGCATAGTGATCGGGTTGAGAAGGGCAGGTTGATCCATGAGGCAAATCTCAGCTGACACACACTTGGACGTATCCCCAGTACAACGGCAAAGGTTGCAATTAAATATTGTTTACCACATAATTATGAATAACTGTAAGGTTTACGGGAAGATATTTTGTTTCTTTAT
>BMAW01095790.1:0-33367 GCA_019974015.1 Nephila pilipes
ACCATAGCCATATGTGGCTCTTGCGCCAATAAACTTTATATTCACTCACTCGCTCACTTTAAAATTGCGAAACGCTTGATTATTTTGAAACAGTTAATCCATTTTTCATTTCAGAGATTAGAATTAAATGTTAAAGTAGCCATTGAACAATTAGTACATGTTTTACAATTTCTTAGCTTTCCCAGAATATTTAAGGTTTTTTGGGGATGTTAAAGTTCAAATTTTTCGATTCTTTTTTTTAAAAAAACAATTGTTATTTGTAATTTTATTCTGAAAATGTTGATACCAACCATTTGACAAAACTCAAAAGTATTCAAAAGTTATTTAAGAACAATTTTATTATATATTTTCGTAAATTCAGCATTTAAATGGACATGCCACGTCCACGACCTTTCGAATTCGACGGGTTTTTGTTTATTTCGCCTAATAAGCAACATTAAATATTTCAAACGTTAGGATGTATTAGTAAGAAATTTGGTAAAACAAACAGAAAGTAAAGTGTTCCTCAAAGTCAATTTTTCTGGTTTTCAATTTGTAGAAACTGCCTCAAATTTGTCAGAAAATACTTTTAATAATGAACGTTGAATACGTATTATTATATTATAGAAATCTGGCATAAAAATATTTTTAAATGTAGTCTTAATAGTAGAAGGAGATGGTAAACTTCAAATCCAAAAATTAAAAAAAAAAGGGAATTTTGGCTCTCTGAGCAATTCAAATGATAAAAACAAAGAGTTGTCGCAGCAAACAGAAGGGGAGTTATATCATCTTAGAGCATTTCATACTCAAGTTTACAATTTTAGGTTTATAATTAAATGTTAAAACTTTAAACGTATTTCTCCAAGTTTGAGTTTTTTTTTCACTTGCGCGATGGATATTTCAAACACTATTATACACTTAGACCCTTACACCTTTGTAGGTATAATATAAATATAATACTCTTTACACTTAACCTAAATTTTTGTCCAATGCGAAGAGCAGATGTCAGATTGACCCGCCTTCGCGTTGGACACACTCGATTTACCCATAGACATCTTTTATTTGGGAAGGGTGCTCCGGAGTGTCCTTCCTGCCATGTCCCTTACACGATTCATTACATTTTAATTATGTGTCCTGTTTTTAATCATCTGTTTTAAACCTATCTGATTTTGGGGGAAACCCATCCCCCACCATAACTTATTAGCTTTTTTAAGACATATTGGCTTTTTACACCAAATTTGAATTTTTAACTTTTAACCTGTATTTTTACTTTCTGTGAATTTCTGTTTTAGTATTATAAATTTTAATTCCTTTTAACCTATTTTTTTGCGCAGCATAGCCTACCTTGGCTCTTGTGCCATAAAACCTCACAGTCACTCACTCACTGAACCTAAATTTTGCGTCATATATACTTATTAATTTTTTTTAAACAAAAGTAAGAAAATATTTAATTTGTTTGAAACTTTTAATAGCGTGAGATATTCTACTTAATAAAAATTTTATAAACTTTTATTTACTTTTTAAGAGGTTCAAATTAAAGAAAATGAACTTGAATTTATAAACTAACTTACTGCAAGTCATTACACGAATTTGAGTACAAAATATCTTGCACGCAGTGAAACCTACTCAAATTTCCTAGAAGGAAATTGTATAATATTCATGGCCTCATAATATAAGAAATTAAAACACGTATTTCAATTATTTCACGTGTTTTAGGAAATTCATTTTTAAATGTATTTTCTAAAACATAATTTAATTTTTAATATTTTCTAAAACATGATATTCTTCATATGTAAAAATATCAAAGTAGTTAATTTTTATTTAAATGAATTACAGATGATCGGAAATTGTGTACGTTTTCAGCAGTCGATATAAATCTAATACCCCATGAGACGCTTTAAACAGACTAAAAAAAATGGAAAAAACAAAATGCAGTGTGTACCCAGATTGTCGTTATATATATATATATATATATATATATATAAATTTATTATTTGTGCCAGATTAATTACAAATTAACTTCTAATAAAGAAAGAAACCGGTTGACAAAATATGAAGAAAGGATACTGAATTAATTTTCTTATATATTTGCAGCATTTCAATAGATAGCCCCTTTGTTTAAAGTACAATCTTAAGACTTAAGTGGAAACATTGGTACATCTGGATTGTAGCTGGGGCTAATGCATGGTTAATCTGCCGGGGTCCAAAGTCCTCATTTTGGCTAGGTGTGGAAGTTAGGAGAGGGGAGTGCCAACTGAGGTGTCGTCCTCGTCACTTGACAGAGGCTAAAAATTACGAGGTCCGTCGCCAATAGCCCTGGTATTTTGTTATTTTGTCAATAAATGCTGAGTGTGGGGGTGATTGTTTCCCGGGGGTCCGGTTTGCAGCTCTAAACCCTTTGGGTGAGCTCGGTCCCCTTGGGTATTCTGCCAATAGCCCTGGTGTTGCTTCTAGTGCGGCGTTGATAAACCCTAAAACAAAATTAAAAATTGGTACATCTGAACGATCACAGTCATCTTATTGAGGCCGATATTGCAGACATGGTTTGTAATCTGTATAGGAAGGGATATATTATTAAATTCTGTGATAGGTACCTAGTCATGTAGGTATTTTAGGCAATGAACAAGTGAACTCGGCAGCACGATCGGCATCGAACCCTCTTCAGCTCGCAGTTCCACTGGATGACATAAGGCGTCTCATTTTAAATTTTATTCAGCAGACATGGCAGGAATCGTGGTACCTTCAATTCAATAACAAGTTACACTCGGTCAATAGAGAATGTCCTGTTTTTCCAATGCGCGTGGTGGATGTCAGATTGACTCGCCTTCGCATTGGACATTGAGTTGGTTTTTATTAAAGTCGCACTGGAAGTAACACGAGGGCTATTGGCAACGGACCTCGAAATTTTGAGAGTCGGTCAAATAACAAGGACGACACCTCCGTTGGCACTCCCCTCTCCTAACTTCCACACCAAATGAAATGGAGGATCAGCCCCGGCTACACGCGGGTCTTTAGAGACAGAGGATCGATCCCGCTACTGAACAAAAACCGCCAGCCACGAATCCGAAACCATGACCGCTAGTCTACCGCGGACAGTTGCATTGGACAAACTCGATTTACCCATTGACATCTCTTATTTGTGGAGGGGGATCCCCAGTGTTCTTCCTGCCATGTCCCCGATTTCTTTTTCATTCATCAGTTTTAAACCTATCTGACTTGGTAGTTGAAACACTCCACCATAACTTATTTTTTTTAAAAAAAAATCATTGGCCTTTTTCTCTACATTTGAAGTTTTAACTCTTTACCCTTTTTTTTATTTTGTGTTTCTTTAATATTTTTAGAAAAAATTATTCTCTTATTTTTTAACAAATACTTAGCACAGAATGGCCTGCTTTGGCTTTTGCTCTATAAAATCCTACAGTCACTCTCTCCCTTCTTCACTCACTTAATCGTTAAGAACTTGGATCAAAGTTATATATTTTGGTAAAGTATAGAAATTTACAAAGCCATTTTAGTGTTGAATTCATTGAGTTACCGATCTCGGTTGTTCCTATTATATATGATGGAACGCAGTGTCTTAATAAATTCTTAGTATTTTTAACCAAATGATTTTTGCATAAGATAAAAAAAAAAGTATTATCACGCTTATACTATTTATTAGCGGTAATTAGAGCTATTTTTAAACTCTCTTTATGGTAGATAACGCTTGTTTGAAGTTTAATATTTTATCAGAAATTGCTCCAATGTATTTTGATTTGCTTGATCAGTAAATGTATGTACTGTAGAGAGTATAAGAAAATATAACACATTTATATCGTTAACTTGGCTGTAAAATTGGTTTTTTTTCATTAGTTTCTATTTTCGAAGGGATAAAGCACATCTCATTTTAGATACGTTTATTAAAGAGCACTGATTGTAAGACTTTCGACCAAATAATCCGTGTTTCTTACGAATTTAATTCGATAAAAGTATATATAGAGAGTTTTAGTAAGATATATATAATTTTAATTGCACTCTGTGTAACACCTATTAAAAAACGTTCAAGACAAAGTAGGAATTCTTGAAATTTAAAAATTTTGTAACGTATTATGAAAGTTTCATATACGATGGAAGCTTCCGCTCGTCCACTCTTCAAGTTTTAGTTTATATTAACGTCGCACTAGAAGCAGCACGAGGACTATTGGCGACGGACTTCGTAATTTTGAACCACGGTCAAGGGACGAGGACGACACCTGAGCTGGAACTCCCTTCTCCTAACATCCACACCACGCCAATGGGATGACTTTGGACCCCGAACAGATTTAGCGTACATCAGCCCCGGCTACACGGCGGGTCTTTGGCGGCCAAGGATCGAACCCGTGACTGAACGAAAAACGCCAGCCGCTAGTCCACGACCTTGACCACTAGGCTACCGCGGCCGAAAAAGTTTTCTACCTCCTTCCCTACTTATGAATTGTTTCGCGTGGGTACTGAAACACCTTACAACCATTCAACACTTATGATCTATTTATTGAATGCATTATAACCACTTTTGAACAATGGGAAGCATAATGTACTTTGCATACATTCGAAGTAATCACTATTTTGAAAATAGCCAAACTTTGAAAAAAAATTATCTTGAATTTAACTATCTCAGAACAGCATTTCTCCATAAATTTCAGTTCTAAACAAATAACTTTTTATATGAATCCTTTAGACGCTTTTTAAGTAACATTTTAAAATTCTAAATTCAATATAAATGTTTAAGTATCTCAATTATTTTTAAAAATATATTCAGTTTCGATAATCTGCGTCTGTATTGATAACATAAAAATTACTCAATAGAACCATAAATATTTTATAAAAATAATCATTTGTTAAATAACATGATGGATGCATACAGTTATTTAAACATCACCCTCTCATTAATCACTTCTGAATGCCCTTCCCTCGCGTGTTTATATTGTTACCCTTTATTAATTTTTAAATGGATTTCATTTATTAATATTATGGCTGATTTGAGTCTTTTACAAAATTTTATTATCGTATTTTTATGTGATAGAATGTTCTATAAAATTACTCATTAAAAAATCGTGTATGCATACCTAAAAATGCCACATTAATTATTGTCTTAACTTAATATATTGTGTGTGTCCTTTATCTTAGCATTTTATTCATCACAAGATATACCAACTTGATAATTTATATAAGAATTCAAGAATTTTAACGGCCTTAGCAAAATTGGAAATGACTTGGTTGCTATTGAAATATTTTGGTAAAAACTATTTGATTACACATTTAGCGTATAGTTTTTGCTCCTTTGGAATATCAATACTCTGTTCAATAAGAAAACTGAAATAAATAATGTAATTTCTTATATTTCTTTCCAATAAGTACAATTTATATGAAAGGAAGCTCATCAGGACAAAATACATGTATGAGTTATAAAGCAAAATGCGGAACATGATTAAAATTATTGACATTCACTTCAGACTTCTCGAGTGTTTGGTGATGTGCTCAAATTCCAACTGCGAAACAATCTTTTTCAGGACGTGCGTTAATGTGTGAGTGAGAACGACTGTTTAAAAGCAATTCTTTTCGAAAATTATATTTAATTGAAATTTCGATAAAGTAATTGGATGTTATTAAAATTATAAGTTCAGGTTGAAATTTTTTTCTTATTTCTCGTTCATCATAGATCTTGTATAATATTGTCGTAGAAGGATAACCAGTTTGATATACATATTCTTAAGAAAGATATAAGACCATTAACGTAATCATTTCAAAATTATTTAACTTTAGGAATTTTTCTGGTATTAAGCAAAACAAAAAAAAAGTGTCGCTGAAAATCTACTTAAGAGGTCTTGGAACCTCGAGAGATTTAATATGCATCAGTTCTACTACACTGCGAGTCTATGGTGGTTACAGGAGAAGTTTTTAGTTTAGTTTTTATTAATGTCACACTTGAGCGGCATTGGGAACGGATCTCGTAATTTTGAACCTCGGTCAAGTGTCGAGGACGACACCTGATCTGGTACCCCCTTTCCTAACTTTATACCAAGCCAACGAGAGGACTTTGGGCAGATTTAACGTGCATCAGGGCCGGCTACACGGCTAGTCTTTAGCGGCAAAGGATCGAACCCGAGACAGAACGAACATCTCCGACCGCGAATCCGAAACCATGACCACTAGGCTACTGCGTCCACTGGCAACAGCAGTAAAGGCCACGATTAGTTGCAGTAGAAACAAAGTTGGCGATGAATTCGCACCATGACAATTCGGTTATGAAGCCCTCCTTTATTTTTGCGTATATTTATTTCACTGGCATTTTATATTATTTGGGCACTCATATTTTAGGTGATAAAATAAACACAAGCTTTGGTATTGTAACAAAAGAGGAGACGCTACAGAAGCGAAATCAAAGAGTTTTTAATTTCCATGTCTTAAAGAACTGCATTCATTATACAAATTAAAAATACATTTATATTTATCAACATCTACCCCTATTCTATTATAAAAGCCTAATTCAAATAAAACATGGTAGGTTAGTGTAAAATAATGCAACAAACATCCTACCGCTTGTTCGGAAGTTTCGTTATATAGACAGCAGCACCAGACGATCCAGTATAATGGACTGCGTGATTTTAGGACTTTAAACTTTAAGATTTATTTTCCATGCCAAATACAAATTTAGAATAGACACAGGGCCTCAAGAAGTTATACATAACTCTTTTAGTTTTTTTGGCAACAATTTTTAAATATTCAGGATGCTGTTTCAAGTGATAGTACGTAAATTCTGCGGCTATTGAATATGGACTACATGAAAAACCAAAAACAACTCGACGATGTTTGCAGATAATAACTTTCTCTAAGTTAACATCTTCCCTATACAAGAAACGTAGAAAATTCATGTCCTTTCATCCATGTGTAAAGACATTTACAGGAAGGCCTTCCGAATATTCTATATGACCCCTATTTTTTCCTAAACGAAACGAATTCAAAATGGAAGGTGTCATTTCAATTAAAATGGGCCCTTCTCTATGCAATCTTTCAGCGAACAAAATTTTCCCTTACGAGCTGATCCATCAAAAAGTGGTCGAATCTTGGTTTTGGAGGTTTCATTGATTTAGTTTAGTTTTTATTAACGTCGCACTAGAAGCAACACGAGGGCTATTGGCTAAGGACCTCGTAATTTTGAACCAAGGTCAAGTGACGAGGATGACACCTGAGCTGGCACCCCCCTCTCCAAACATCCACACCACACCAACGGGAGGACTTTGGGGCACGAACAGATTTAACGTGCATCAGCCCCGGCTACACGGCGTGTCTTTGGCGGCCAAGAATCGAACCCGCGACTGAACGAAAACCGCCGGCCGCTAGTCTACGACCTTGACCACTAGGCTACCGCGGCCCCATAGGTTTCATTGAACACAGGTTGTAAGGCAAAGAATGCCTTTTTCCATTTTCGTTAAGTTCATATAAAGTGACCTTTTCAATAACGCCCTCCTTCTCCCTCTCAGTGAACATCTGTTTCTAATCACATAGCTCATCTGTATATTTGAAAGATTTTATAGTGTTCTTCAATCTTTTTTCAGCTAAGCTTCACTGGTCTCCAAGTTTCGTATTCCCTTCTATCCAAGAATTATTGACCACATATCTTCATCTCATCTCGCAATACCGCGTTCTCAAAATGTTTCAAAGCAGATTCTTATACCTCTAATTTAGATTTATTTTCACTTAGAACTTTTATATTTAACGAATCCACTTTCCACAGATATGATATTTTTTTTATTTTTTCCTGGTTCGCAAGCAGAGTATGAACAAACAGTGGATTTTCTAAATTTAATTTAGATTTTGAGAATAATTTTTCCATAACGGTCCCTCCTAAATGTATATTTATTACTGTAAACCCAGTAGAGATTTTTTTATTTCATCAGTAAATAATTTTTCCACATTATCAGATCCCAATAAAATCTACTTCATCAGAAAAATTTTAATAAAGAGAAATTTTGTTATCTATAGAAGAGTCACTTATAATTATAATGATTTCTGCTAATTTCTGTAAAATGTGAAAATCATCAATTCCAGATATTCCTAAACCAGTGCATATTTTTTAATTAGCTTCCACAATAAAACTTAATTTTCTGTCTTAACTACACATTTTGTTTGAATACGTATCATGAACCTCGGTCAATTTGTGTCCTCCCAAAAGTACATAAGTTATTTTCCTTCCCAATGCTTTTGAAACACATAATTTTTGCAACATATTTAAAAATGTAACTTTCTGGTTTCCAATGACTAATATTGCCTTCATCAGTTGTTTTGAATGGCCATTTTCGATTTAAATAGTCAGCGTTTGTAATAAGACTTCCTTGTTTTGATTTGTCAGATTTGTGAACACTGTTTCTAACCCATCGTTTATTTCCTTTTTTTGTTGCTCAATACAAAAAAATCAATAATGTCATCTAGAACATAATTCACATATTGCTTTATTTACAAGCAATTGCGTGACAAATGTTTTGTAGCTTTCAATTAAAAGAAACAAGAGCTTTTGAGCATTATTAACAAAATATTTTTTTTCTTTCTTCCAAAGATAGATTCTCAGCGAATTTGCAATTGTTCCAACTATGACTCACGGAACTATAAGATATGCAAGAGGTTTTTGTTTTGTCTGCTTTTCCCCCTTAATGTCGCCGTTAACAGCCCATTCGCAAACAGAAAAATCTTTTTATTTTATTTATAAAAAGATAAACTTTGCTCTCCAATTGTTTGTTTTCATATCCTATCTACGATTACATAATTCAGTACACAAATTATCAGTAAAATAAGTTAGCTCACGAGATGCTAATAATTCAGTGAAAAATAAGAGTAGATGTTGAATTTCTGATCCCAAATCTTTTATGTTCTAATTTATTATTTTATAATAAATCAGACGGTCTAAGTTTTAATAACATGGGACTCAAAATCTTTCCAAATTGTGTGGAAGACACGCTTAAAGTTTCTAAATTTATTAACTGTACATTACAATTATCAATAAATTTTTCGAAAAGATAGAATATCATTAGAATTCTTTAATGGTTGCAATGATAAAATCTTTTTCAAATGGAACTGAATTAATATTTCAAGATTAGCAAATCTGTCCCGTAATGGTTTTCCAGTTTCATCATAAGCTTTTGCCGAAATAAGAATACCTTCAACGGTGTTTAAAAATAGGTCCTCCTGAATGAGCTTTTAGGTAATTAAACTTATCCACTTTTATTTTGAGGTACATTATCGTGCATTGCCGTTTCAAGGCTATTCCAAAATGTTAACCATTTTGTAAAATCAACTCCATTGCATCGGGTAAAATGATATTTTGGGACTTTAGTGCGAATGTTATTAGAATTCGAAAACTTTCCTGTTTGTAGGGGCGAAAATGGTAGGTTCTGAAATGATGGTGACACACCAAAGAGGTTTCGAAAAATTATTAAGCTTTTTTTCTGCACGGAATCACAAAACAGAACTTGCTTTCAATATTCTTCAGTCGTTCGAAATTCACTTCCATATGCCTCGAGTTTAAAAAGGGATTCAAGTTCTTGATCAATTAATGGTTCAAATTTCATTGAAAATAATTCTACAAATTCATCAACTTCTCAATATTTAAATCAAGATTTGATAACTCAGTTTCGAAATCAATAACTGCCTTAGTAACAGCTGTTTTCCTTGATTTTGGGTTTTTAATTTTTTTTTTTTTTTTTTTTTTTTTTTTGATAATTCGAATGTCAGTGCTTCGACCATATTTAATACATTAGCAGATCACCGATTGCACACATAAACAAATTCCTTTCAATTAAAGTTTTCAATAATTTCTAGTTTCAAATTGTCCGAAAAGTAAATTAAACACAGTTCAATATATGAATTAAAAACAATTTTTGAAATATATACAAATTCTACTTTCTAAAAGTTTTTTTTTCTATCGAATTTTAAAACAAAATACAACATACATACATAATTGCATTCAATAATCAAGGTAGAATTTTACTTTTGCTTTATACAATTTTAATATAAATTTTCATTTTTTAATTTTTCAAACAATTTCAAGCTTGAATAACGACAGGGAGGCCGTATTAAGTGTTTTCTCTGTTCTTTAAGTTCAACGAAAAAGCTCTAATGAAGTAAACATGTTTCCTCTGCCTTTTTCTTCATTTCCGAAGTTCGAATCCCTGGCCAAGCTTGTCTAATCTAGAAATCTAATATAATGTCTTCATAAAACATAATAAATTCAATAGTAGAAATAAGAAATCTTTGTATTGTTTAAATCTGATTAAATAATTCGATACACAAACGAACGCGGCAGATACTCTCGCGTTTAAAAAAAACGAAGAGAAGATAGAAGGCGCTTGCAGTGCCACCAAAAGTGAATTATAAGAAACAAAAGTTCCAGCACTCATGACGCTGTTCGTAAAACGCACTATCCCGACCAATGGCATCATGATTTTTTGAAATCTAACAAATAAGTTAATTCGAAGATAAGTCGTCAACAAATGAATTATTTAAGGAGATCGTTTAAATGACATTGTGCCAGAAACTCGAATTTTAATTATTTTTGCTTCATTAAATAGCTTAACTTTTATCTTTCTAACGATGTACCACACTTGTTCATCAAATAAACAGAAGTGTTAGAATTTTTCATTCTTTCTTGAAGAACATAATTTGTTCACTTTTAATACTGCTGACTTATGTAAGCAAACTTCTCTCGTGACGTGGTACCTCATTTAAAGCTTTAAATATATCATTAACTCTGTTTATCTTTAATAATTTTCTTACGATTGAAGAATTGACCACAATAAAGTTAATTACAATTGTTGTTTACAGTTTTTAACCGCTTATACTGTTTTTTGTGTGGTTTTTAAACATTGGGGATTATAGCTTTTGTTTTGTTACATATCCTACAAAACTATCGAACATTTTAAAATCTTTTTCATGCATCTTGTCTTACACTCTTATATTAAACTGTATTTTATTTAGCAAACATTATTTTATAGGAATAAAAAAAGTTAGATACCTTATTCATAGATTGATACGAAGACAGAGCGTATTTATAAACAGTAAAGTGTTGGAAAGACAACCATCAGTGATATTGAGACTGTTGTTGAAACAAATGATAATGTGCGAACAGTAAAAGTACCATATTAAGGTATTCCTTCTTTCAGTATATTGAATATGATTAAAATACAAAGTCTGGATACGAAATTATATGATTACTCCTTTTGATATATATTTGGATAAAATTTCTGCTTGCAGATATTTTGGAAATGTTGGATCCCTTAAAAGTGCAGCAAGTTGTTTGGGCTGAATAATTTCATTTTTTAGCAAGTTATGAAATATTATACATGGATAAGTAAAAACTCTGTCTAACTGGATCTGAAAGTTCATGGAGTTTTCATCGTGTCCAAGCAAGGGACGAAATATATGACCACAGCAGGTATGCATAAGTTTCTCTACCAATAATGAAGGTCAGCAAGCTTGTATTTAACCCGTTCTCTACCAGCGTATCACATTTGATACGCTCGCGGTGGCTCTCCTGTGCCCAGCGTATCACAATAGATACGCTCCGGAATGCTTTCTGCAGACCAGCGTATCAATAGTGATACGCTTAAAGAGAACGTTTTATTTGTTTTTTTAACATTACTAGATGGTGTTACATTACCGCTAAATCTATATAGATAGGTTATTTGGAATGTTGACCTTGGTTATATGGGCTTGGATTTCACTTCTGGGTATCAGGAGGAGGGGGGGAGGCGGTTATTGTTAAAAGCACATATTGTGGCGCTGCTCTTTAAATATAATGACATGATTTAAAGTGTGCACTTGCTTTCAGTTTACTTTTTCCTTTCTTGCTTGTTTCTTAGAAGTTCGAAGGATAATTTATGGCTCTTTATGGAAGTTAGGGCTTTAGGTAGCAGATGCTCTCAGCTGTTCATTTCATTCGGTCGTTTTTTATTTGTAGCAACAGTCATGACGAAAAGAAGGAATTTATCTGATACTGATATTTGCGAAATAATAAATGAATCTGACAGTAATGTTAGCGAAAATAATCAAAATCTGCACATAGACATTAAAAAAAGGGGGAAAAAAGGACTAAGATGTGCCCTTTGCTCAAAATCTTGAGTGAAGCATCAGAATATGTGTGTAAAACATATGACGTTGGACTATGTATTGATTTTTTTTTATATAAATATACCATACAGCAAAATAAGATTTATCTTTCATATCTATATATTCCATGTAATGGTACATCATTACACCGTGAAATTTATGTAACATATGTAAATATATTTTGTATTTTCTTAAAAGTATGATTATTTATGTAATTTTATGCATAAAACATTCATTTTTCGATTAAATCCTCTTTTCTTTTATATATATTAAGTTTAATACATTTTAAATAAAATATGTAAATATCAAAATATTTTAATGAATAGCCGATTTTAAAAGATTTTTTTTCACAAATGAGGCTTAGTATCTAAAATCGTCTGGGCACAGAGTGACACTCCGCGGTAAGAAGCCGCGGGCTCAGAGAAGCACTTCTTTTTTCTCCCTCCAGTAGCGAAAGGGTTAGAAATTTGGCAAAACCAGAGCTTCTAAGGAACTGCTTTTAGGGAAAACACAGAATCTGTGAACAGTGGCATTTGGACTCGCGTACTAAATGTTGTATTTTTTACAACCGAAACACTAAAATTTGGTGTTTTTAAAGTAGTTTCTTCCTTTAATGTATGACGTATAACAAAGTGCCATGCATTATGAAGAGCTGAAAATCAACCCAAGTCATCCGTGTGTGAAAATTAGGATAGAAGTAGATAAAAAAAAAAGCCATTGTCAACAATAACAGAAATTATACAAATATAAAGAAAATGCCAGAAAAAGCAAAATATACAAAAAGAAAACTTGAAAATTCTTAAAAGGCTAGTGAAGATGATAATCTTTTATACAAAGCAAGATTTTATTAAATTTAATTTCTTAATCAAAAATAAAAGTATGAATGAAATCGTTAAAGAGATCTTCTCAAAACGTGGATTGTTCGGGTTTCTCTTCCTTTTCCTCTATATCTATAAAATTTAAGAATTCAGTTTTTTATAACATGTGTATAATGTTATATGACATACTTTAACACGTTTTTTTTTTCATGATTTTTTAAAATTATTTATTTTATGCTATGAAATTGTGTCAAAACTGCTAACTCAAGAGGGATTGTGAATAAATAATTAATTACAAAAATTCTATTTTTATTAGGAAGAAAATAACCTGTTAAGGAATGTGTAAAACATGTTACTCCATTTCTCAATCGTATCTTGCACTTTTTTTTGAGAAAAATGTTCATAAAGTTGGTGAATTTAACATGGGAGAGATAGGACTTTCTCGGTCTAACTAAACGAAATAGTGAAACAAGAAGCTGGCAGTATTCAATAGGAAGCGTATTATATAAGAGCATGATAATATCAGCCCACAATGCCGCTTTGGCTACTCTAACTAAAGAATTTTAGTTTAGTTTTTATTAACGTCGCACTAGAAGTAACACGAGGGCTATTGGCGACGGACCTCGTAATTTTGAACCACGGTCAAGTGACGAGGACGACACCCCCTCTCCTAACATCCACACCAAGCCAACGGGAGGGCTTTGGGACCCGAACAGATTTAACGTGCATCAGCCCCGGCTACACGGCGGGTCTTTGGAGGCCAAGGATCGAACCCATGACTGAACGAAAACCGCCGGTCGCTAGTCCACGACCTTGACCACCAGGCTACCGTGGCCCAACCTGTTAAAGAAACTCGCAAGCTTTGGGAAGGAAATTCTATTTCATCCACCACACCCACCATACCTAGTCTTCCGAATTTCAATTCTGTCTTTGCATGCAAAGTTTTTTGACAAAACAAATGTCAAAACTTATGCAGATATTAACCAAGCACTACTTGAGTTCTTCACCTTTAAGGATTAGGCATTTTTCAAAAGTGGTATTTGCAAATTACCATAACACTGTCAAGAGGTTGTAAATATTGAAAGAAACTATATTGTACAATAAGTATCATTATGAGTATAAAAAATGTAATATTTTTTTCCATTCACAAACAGACATAATTTTTAAGATCTAATAAATTGAATCTCATATTTTTAGTAACAAGTTAATCCGAGTTACCACTAAAAAGCTTGCTGATACTTTATATATATTATCATTTGTTCCGGTGCATTGGCGGTATGGATTTTCCTTCTTGTTGTGTTTGGCTATTGAAACAGCAACGCTTTTGCGTTTGTTAATTCTAATGAAAAATTAAAATTGCTTGAATTTTATTTATTCTGAGTAGAGACTAATTTAATGTATAATGTTCTATAAACAAGGAGACGGAAAAGATTTAATACAGTAATTCGTTAAGTGGATTTGAGATGTTTAAGATACAAAGCTACCTACGAAGCTAAAGAAATTTAGTTAGTAGATTTTGAGGTCTCTTTCCTCCAAATACCGATGTGTAGGGTGTCTTACTTTCACCATACTAGCATTGTTGATGATGCGGAGAATTATAAGCGCCAGCTTAGGTTTTTACATAAATGACTGAATCAAAATTGTTTTCCTATGAAAGAACGAATCGGACAAAATTTGCTAACAGTAACTACTTGCACCTTTAGTACTCTGATCTGCATTCTGATGTTACTCAGTGAGTAAGATATCTTGGTTTTCACTCTTACGCAGAAGTTAAATCAAAATATTGTTATTTATATGTTTTACGTAAGAATTTTTTGTAAAAGCGAGAGAAAAAATTTAAATAATTTATTACAGAGCAGATGATACAAGGTATTTTGGCATTGAGTGTGTTTCATCCCGTGGGGGTAACAGAGTAGCTGATCTTGGTTTCCAGGGGGGTTTCGAACCCTTGACCAAAGGGTCCGAAGAAAGGTTAATCAGACGCTTTTTGCTGTGACCTTACCAAATAGACTGAAAGTGACGTTCCCCTCGGTTGAATTTCTGGGGTTGTTTTTGAAAAGAGCCGCTGCATACTCCTCCTCCAGTATCGTTCATATGATACGAAGAAAAACATTGATATTTATAGATAACGTCACTTTTCCAGCCATAACGGCAATTGATAGACATCCCCTCCCTGATGTATTGTGCTTTACTTGCAAAAGTTTCTATTTACGTCATCGGCTATCTTTAGATGAGTGACGGGTCTCGGAGAGGCGTGCATCTCTGCTGGAATATCATTAATTATGATTTATGAGCGTTTGTCATAGTAAGACACACAGATGCAAGTATTTTGCGTAGAGGGCTTATACAACCAGTAGTTTTGGATTGTGCTGTCATCTAGTGTTCAAGTTCATGGTCACAACATCGGTAGTGAATACTTTTCCCCCAATGGAAAGTAAGAGAGTAGTTGACCTTGGTAGTGTCGTTTACATTTTGAACTCTCAATAAGTGGGTTCGATGAAAAGTTCATCGGTCGCTTTTTGCTGTGCCTACCAACCAAACTATAGGAGACGTCTCTCACAGGGTTAGTAGGCCGCGGTAGCCTAGTGGTCAAGGTCGTGGACTAGCGGCCGGCGGTTTTCGTTCAGTCGCGGGTTCGGTCCTTGGCCGCCAAAGACCCACCGTGTAGCCGGGGCTGATGCACGTTAAATCTGTTCGGGTCCCAAAGTCCTCCTGTTGGCGTGGTGTGGATGTTAGGAGAGGGAGATGCCAGCTCAGGTGTCGTCCTCTTTACTTGACCGTGGTTCAAAATTACGAGGTCCGTCGCCAATAGCCCTCATGTTGCTTCTAGTGCGACGTTAATAAAAACTAAAAAAAAAAAAAACTCACAGGGTTTTTAAGGCGTTTTAAAATCTGGCATTGTTGTTGAAGAGATCTCCTGCAAAGTATTTAAAACAGTTTTTATGGGTAAGCCAGCAAGAATGCAGCTTTAAGTTAGAAAGAGAAATTTACTGTTCAAAAAGATTAGCATATGTGATGTATGTAGTAAATGCATTTTAAGAAATATTTCGAGGACATCTAATTTTGGGATTTGGAGAACAAGAAAATATGTTTTAAAAAGAATATCATCGTTATCAAAGATGCCGCAGTAAGACTTCGATAAGTTTCAAAGAAAACATTGTTTAGTGGTTGGAAATTCAATTACATTCAAAATGAAAAATATTTTTTTTTTAAAATAAGGAACCACTTTTTAATAACTTTTTTTAAAATAACATTCAGTCACTTGCAAGTTAGCTTACCAGAAAGGAATGATTTAGATGATAACATAGCAAAACCAAATGTATAAATTTAAAATCAAAAAAAAGTATTTTAATTAAAATTTACTTTCAAAAACACAAAAGAAAACTTTTTACGACACAAATATAATTGCGAGAAATTAAATTAAGATTTTAATTGATTCTAAATAAACAAAAAAAGTATAATAATTACAGATCCGTCGAAGCATGAGTCGAGTAATTGAACACAGTTCAAAATTTGTAACGGTGATGTTTAAAACTACGCTACCCGTTTAAACGTCTTACGGATCTGTGGAAAACAATTGAAAAAATAAACTACCTTATATAAGAACATGGAAAAGAATATGTCGAGATTCTGATATTTTAGAAATAATGTAAAGCTATTTTAAATAAAACGGACTATCACACATATTATCAGAAGTGTTGTTGTACATTTTTTGTGGGCTTTGTTGAAAATGTTGTTTTAGAGTAGGAAGATTAACTGATGTCGGATATCATTAAAAAATGATACTTTCGACACAGAATCGTAGTTGTATTGCCTAAAATTCAAAATGTAGAAAATTCATAATCTCCAGAAAGTTCGCTTTTCGTTTATTAAACACACAAAAAGTGTACATAACATTTTTAAAAAGTTTCGTGAATAGCTAGAAGCAAAATAAGTGATGACGACATGCCACATTTTTAAGGGTGGAATAATGCGCAGTGAAAATTTTCTTCTCAGTCATTCAAATAATCAATTTTATTAAATTTTCAAGTCAATTTTAAAAATTCTTTTCGAAGAACACTTCAACAGCACATATCGATAAATTTTATGAGTATCGGTTTTTCGAGGATCGTTGTGGTTCTTCGCAACTGCACACTTACACATTTTCTTTCTTTCTATTTTAAAGCAGTTAGATTTGTCGTCGATAAAACAATAGATATTTTACTCTAAAACATGGATCAATAAGTCCCGAGACTAACATTGAAAAAAACATTTTTTTTGCAAAATTTTTTTTTATTCATCAACATAATCACCTTTTAGGGTGAAACAATCGTTCCAACGCTTTTCCAATTTTTCAATACCATGTTTATAAAAAAAATTATCTTTCGCTTCAAAATAAGCTTCAGTTTCAGCGATGACCTCCTCATTTGAGCCAAATCTTTTTCCCTGGAGCATTTTTTTAAGATCAGCAAAGAGCCAGTAGTCACTGGGGGCTAAATCTGGCGAGTATGGGGGTTGGGGGGTTGGGGAAGCAGATCAAAGCCCAATTCATTCAATTTTGCCATTGTTTTCATCGACTTGTGGCAGGGTGCATTGTCTTGGTGAAAAAGGATTTATTTTCTCTGCATGTGCGGTCGTTTTTTTGCGATTTCTTCCTATAAACGCACCAGCAAGTCAATATAATAATCACTGTTGATCGATTTACCTTTTTCGAGGTAGTCAATGAAAATCACGCCATGCGTATCCCAAAAAACTGACGCCATGACTTTGCCAGCTGACTGCTGCGTTTTCGGACGGCTTTCGCCAGCTGTGCGCCACTCAGATGACTGCCGCTTCGACTCTGGAGTGTAGTGATGTATCCATGTTTCGTCCATGGTCACGTAACGACGCAAGAAATCTTTTTTGTTGCGAGTAAATAGCGATAAACAGCTTTCTGAATCATCGACTCGTTGCTGTTTTTGTTCCATCGAAAGCAATCGCGGCACCCACTTGGAAAAAGCTTTTTTCATGCTCACATTTTCATGAAGGATAATAAATACACTTCCATATGATATCTGTGTCATCTCAACAATCTCACTGAGCTTCACTTTACGATCTTTCATTATAATTTTTGTCACTTCACTCACATTTTCCGGTGTAACGGCTTCCACAGGTCTACCCGAGCGTTCCGCGTCATTTGTGTCGGTACGACCACGTTTAAACTCGGCAAACATCCGACAAATCGTTGCTTTTGATGGACAAGAGTCCGGGTAATATTTTTCAATCCATTGTTTTGCTTGCACGGTGTTTTTACCCATTAAAAAACAACGTTTTATCAGAACACGAAACTCGGGTTTTTCCATTTTTTAAACAATCTACAAACGACTTTACTCCAACCTCGATAACTCAGCTGTTTCTGATCCGATCGACTTAAACTTTTAACACGTTTCAAGTAAAGGTGAGTACTCTAGAAAGACCTGGTTACTGCTTTACTACGAGCGCCATCTCTGGGTTAGTCTCGGAACTTATTGATCCATTTATGCATTGTATTCTGTTTTGCACAACTATGCTTTCTTCATCGTTTAATTATGTAATGTGGTCTATCATTTCTGAATTTCTTGTCTCTCAGATAATTTATCGTGCAATTATGGCAAATACTAACACCTCTTGCTAGAGCTTTCCACGCCAGTGTAATTTCTCTCGTATTTTTTTCTGTGTTGCTAAAGGTTTTCCGAAAAGGTTATTATAGAGCAAGAACGTATTGAAAACATATATGTTCCTAGATATAAACACGTATTTCTTACAGAAACAAGGGAGACCAATGCAGCATTTATCCTAAGAGGGACAATAAAAACGGTATAATCAAAAGAAAATCTTGGTCAAGAGTCTTCATTGCACTAAAGCCTCATTATGCTAATTGATTGTTGCACATAAAATAAGCTTGGCTGAAAGTCAATACGTGGTTTGGAATGGAAGTTAATGGATTCATTTTTAAAACTTGTTCTTCATTTGACCGTGGCTGAAAATGTATTTCCTTCAATTCCATAAAAATAGGGATTTTCCCTTATGGCGTTTATAGTATTCATTTTTTGTTTATTCAAACTTATTTGAATACATGCCATTAATTAAAGATGAATTTTCTATTTCATTAAGGAATTTTGTTGTTCATTTGTTTATTTTTTAATTTTTCTTCCAAACAAAAATAAATAATCGCGAATATTATTTTAATAATTAAATCATTTTTTAATCATATACATTGCATTATGAATTCAAAAAAAAATAAAAAAAATATGAAACCTCATAGTGATGAAATACAACCTATGCACTTTCGACTAAAATTCCTTGCTGTAGAAGCTTATAATACTCTTTATATTTAAAAATACATTTTTCAGAAACAGAATTTATAACACAAAGAAAGTTAATAAATTGAGGATATATCAGTGATATAACTAACAGTTTTCGGCTTTTAATAGAGCCGTAATAAAAAAGGCGTCACTTATGTTGATTGCTACAAGAAGAATAGGTATGAAATCCAAGTATTGTTTAGTAATGCAATTGTAATCGAATTCCTTGAAGATTGTAATGGAATAGATTCTGATTGATATGTAAAATTCAAAGAAATTGAGATATCTTATTTAATATTATAGTTCAATATTGCATTAATAGCAAAGCTGCATGATTTATCTAACTACTCTTATGAAATGATACACTGAAAAATAATTAATTTGAATACATTCTTACAATTGTAAACATCCGAAACTATATGATGTCCATTTATTCTTAATTCGAAATGAAAAAGAATGCATCCAAAGCTTTTGGGAGATAAACGAAAGTAACGTGTTTTACCAAACTACTGTTTTCATTTTCAAACCAGCCTTCATGATTGTTCTGCAAAAATGTATACCGTAGAATTTAACACAAAATATTCTGCATTGGCACGTGGTCCTTAATCTTCCAAAATCATTTCGTGTCCACCCTCTCTGTAGAATGATCTGAAGTTTTAACATTCGTTTATTCTTTGCATACATAAGGTACGTACAATAATTCAAAAGCTTATTCAAATTCTATTCTTCCTTCTTCCGATTCAAATATGCATAATGGAAACAGTCCAAAAATACCCTACAAAACATGTTTCATTATACCTGATGTTTCAATGTCATTTTAATCTACATTGAAAAAGGCGAGAAATTATCATTATCAAAATATCAGCAGCATGATTTTGTAATTACATAACCAAGGAAAATTAATTTTCTTTTTAAATGATCACAAATAAACTTTAAATAATTAAATCATTTATTTAAATATTCATATTGATTTATGAATTAAAAATAAAAAGCATCAACAATAATTTTTAAAATCTGTAGTGTTTGACAATTTCGTGTAGTAGAAGATTTTTAGATTTCTGAAATAAAAGCTATATCATACAACCAAAGGTTATTTACCACCAATAAAGGTATTAAATCGATGTTATATATGTGACATAAGGATAACTCGTAATTATTGATTAGATTCCATACTATCTAGGAAAGCGTCACTTGTGTTGATTGCTTGATGTAGACTAAAGATAGATACCGGAACATTATATTCAATTTCAGTTTGGTATGCTTATTTGAAGATTTGGTGTGGATGTTAGGAGAGGGGGGTGCTAGCTCAAGTATCGTCCTCGTCACTTGACCGCGGTTCAAAATTACGAGGTCTGTCACCAATAGCCCTCGTGTTGCTTCTAGTGCGACGTTAATAAAAACTAAAATATTTTGAAGATATGAAACTAATTGAAATGAAAATCTTTGATAATTTATCTTCAGTTTAAGATAAAGCCTTACTCGTTTCATTTCAAAAGACATCAAACTGTAAATTATTAAACAGTTTACATTCTCCGATGACAAGGCACAGTTAAAAAATACTTTATTGGAATGTATTCTAATTATTTTAAAATTTCAAAATTTCTTGTTCTTTATTTGACGTTTAATCGAAAAGAAAATTAACGCGCATTGAAATTTTTTTGGAGATAAAGGGAAGTAACGAATTTCTCCGAAATACTGATTTCGTTTTGTATCATAGCAGCCATGTTGTATTACGTAGTATTAGGCTTTGAATGTGCTTCTACTTTGTCATTATGTCCTTAACCTTCCGATAAGAACTCGTGTCCAGCTTCTCTATAAAGGTTAGAAATTTTAATGTTCACATAATCTTTGCTCAATTAAAATACGTAAAATATTTCAAAGGCTTAATGAAATATTTCTTTTCATTTATCCTGCATCAGGTTAAGTACTACAATATAAAACTGTTCATAAAAACTCTTCCAAACACGTTTACATTCCTCTGTTTTCGCAACGACATATTAATCTGTAGTGATGAATACGAGAAAAATCGTTTTCAGTAAATATCATTACTAATATTTTAGCATCAAATACAACTTTTCAGCATTGATAAGTGATGTATTAATCTTAATGCTAGAGAGCTACGAGAATGAATTCAAAACAGATACTCCTTCCAAATTTAAAATAAATGCACCGTTAGCGTATGTATGAAAGATAGATTCGCATTTGATTAAGATTAAATACTTATTATCAGTCTATTTACATTAATGTCAATCTCAATTAACTATTCATATGGTCTTAAAGGAAATCAGAACTCGAATGCACGATTCGTTAGAAGCATCTTTTACTATGAGCTGCTCCGTCCACTACAAAGAAAAGCTCACCTGATATGCTTAAAGCTCGTTGATCTTTTTTGCTCACCTGATACGCTCGTAAGCTGAAGAATGAAGAGTTGTGAAATACAAATCTTTCAAAACAAATGGACTTTATAACATTTCGGATCTGAAGACTGGAGTTGATAGACAAGCATTTAAAACTGTGCGCTATCCAAATAAATAATAAAAAAAAACTTTCTTTGCCAATCTTTCTTGGCAATGTACTTTATTTCATTAAGCGCTGAGGAATTCAAGTGACGGTGGATACGCACAATGACCTAAGTTAAGTCGTTGGTACTTTCATTAGCATCGGAGATTCTTGGATGCTGAAATGACTGGTGTTGTTTGGACTGGAATTACACAACCTTTCATTGTGTACGAGATTATACATAATTTTTATGTGCTTCTTATTTCTCTAAAAAGTGCATCCTTTAATGGCTGCTTTATGACTTTCTATATATACTGAACTAGAAGTTATGATGTGATAAAATAAGGAAACATCTCGGCAACAAAAAAAGAAGGGCTATAGTTCTTCATCACGCATTAGTTGAATGTTACGATTCACATATCCAGTTTTCTTAATTGCAACATAGTAGATTAAGATGGAATAGAAATGATTCTTTTTAAATATTATTCTTGGTAAATTGAAAACGATTTATTGAACTAATTTTATTTAATTGAAAATAAAAAAAAAGTTATAAAAATAAAGGAGGATGCAGATATTCATAAAGTAGTTAAACACAGGAATTGGAAAAGCTTAAGAATTTCCTTCAGTCGTTGTTTGGATGATATTCAGTTGAGGAAATTGTTTCTAATCATCAAGAAATTAAAATAGAATTGGTGAAGAAATACACTCTTCCCCGATAGAAACACGTATTTCTGTCAAAGGCAGAGAGCCACTTGAGATCAATGCGGATCAATCGGAATAATTTAAAAGGGAATCTCGGGTGCGAGTTTTGATTGCACTAAAGCATCATTGTGTTAATTGTTTGTTGCACATAAAATCCAGCTGAACTGAAAGTCCTTACGTGGAATGGAATGGAAGGAGTCTCATTGCTAGAAAGGTATTAATATTATTTTTATAATCAAAACATTTATTTAAACATATACAATGCATTATGAATTCAAAAATTTATAAGACATCATATTGATTAAAATACAACATAAGCACTTTCAACTAGAATTTCGTGCTGTAGAAGCTTTTAATATTCGTTATATTTAAGGCAACATTTTTCAGGGAAAAAAATTATACCACAAAGAAAGCTAATAAATTGAGGATATATCAGAGCTATAACGTAATAATTTTCGACTTGCGATAGAGCCAGTATATAAAAGGCGTCACTTATGTTGATTGCTATTTTAAAATATATGATTTACAAATAGGGGTTAGTAATAAAATTAATATAGAATTATTTGATGATTGAATTAGAGTTAAGGTATTAATATAAATGAAATAAAAGAAATTAATTTTGTATTTATTTTTAATTTAAGATCATGTTTCAATTGAATTAATAGCAATGATTTCATTGAATCATGATCTCTCTTGCAACTCTTGTAAAATCATCCATTGAAAAATACTAATATGGAATAGATTCTTATAATTGCAATGATTCTAAAACACGATGGATGATATTTTCTTCATAAAAAATTGCGCTCTTCACATAACAAGCATTTAAGACGAAAATGTTTAGAAGAAGGCGATATATTCCCGTATTTTATCAAATTTTTTGAGGAAACACAATTTAGAAACAATGAATTTTATTTTCACCTTGATAGCAGGGTGATTCATTTTCAATGAAAACTTTGAATGCTATTCATAATACGTATCGGGACGATACCTTTAACTCTATCAATTCGCGATTTGATAGAAATTTTAGTTTGAAATGAAATTCTTAACGCGTTGATATCACGATGTCGTTGTTAAAAGACAATTTACAATCTTTAATACAATTATATCAGGGTGATGCATTACATCACTTTCAACACACTGTGAAGTGGCACTTTTCTATTTCCATTCTATTGAGGGCCACTATAGCCCTCCATTGATGTTATAAATCATGCAAAAAGTATTTACACATTATCGCGAGTGCTCAATTATTTTTCTATAGTTTATTAAACTGCGATTGGCAGCAAGAATTCGGGGAAAATAAACAGAACTTGAGAGCATGGCGAAGCTGCAAATGCGTCCAATTCGAACTGCTATCTGGAATGATAATTCACCCCATCTCTGATTTGATCTATTTGCCTATTTATATGTGTCCATTCAAATCATCAATAAAATGTTATAAAATATTAAAGCTCTCCCAATCATTCAGATGAAAAACCTTTTAGATATAACACACATATATGCAGGCATATTTGATGGTTTTTAGTTCCATCAAAACAAAATAAGACACAAAACATAAAAATAAACATTCATTTACATCAGAATGTGAAAGAATCATCTTAACAGTAATAAATTTTTCAATCAGTGCCATGAATGCAGATAATTTCAGTTCGGTTTAAGATGGTAAATGTAAAATAGGACCGTTAACAGGTCGATTGAAAAGTCCCCGGACTACCATAGTAAAACACATTTTTTTGGCAAAATTAGTTTTTTTATTCAACACAATTCCCTTCAAGGGTGATACACTGATCATAGGACCCTCCAAATTTTCGATACCATTTTTGTACTACGATTGGTCCTTTGCTTCAAAATAGGCCTCAGTTTCGGCGATCACCTCTTCATTCGACGAAAATTTCTTCTCAGCGAGCAGTCTTTTGAGATCTGAGAACAGGAAATAGTCGCTGAGATCTGGAGAATAAGGTGGATGAGGAAGCAATTCGAAGCCCAAATCATGGATTTTTGCCATCGTTTTCTCTGACTTGTGACACGGTGCATTGTCTTGGTGAAGCAGCACTTTCTTTTCCTTCAAATGCGGCCGTTTTTCGGCGATTTCGTCCTTCAAACGGTCCAATAACGCTACGTAATAGTCGCTGTCGTTGGTCCTTCCTTTTTCAAGGTAGTCAATGAAAATTATTCCATGCGCATCCCAAAATACAGACGCCCTAACCTTTCCAGCCGACTGTTGGGTTTCCCAATCTTTGGAGCGGGTTCATCGTGTGCAGTCCACTCGGATGACTGTCGATTGGACTTCGGAGTGAAATGATGGAGCCATGTTTCATCCATTGTCACATATCGATGCAAAAACTCGGGTTTATTACGCTTGATGATCTTCAAACACTGCTGCGAATCATCAACTTGTCGTTGTTTTTGGTCAAAAGTGAGCTCGCACGGCACCCACTATGCACAGAGCTTTCTCATACCCAAATACTCCTGAATGATATGATGTACACGTTCAGTTAATATCTTTAGAGTGTCTGTTATTTCATTCAATTTCAATTTACGGTTATTCGAAATCATTTTCTGGATTTTTTTAACGTTTTCGTCCGGTGACAACCTCTTTTGGGCGTCCACTGCGTTCACCGTTTTTGGTGCTCATTTCACCACGTCTAAACTTACCATACCAATCCTTGATGGTTGATTTTCCTGGGGCAGTGTCCGGAAACTCGGCATCAAGCCAAGTTTTTGCTTCAACTGTATTTTTTCCCTTTAAAAAGCAATATTTCATCAACACGCGAAATTCTTTTTTATCCATTTTTTTCACAATAACAAAATTTGCTTCACTCGAAATGCTATAATTCACAAACTAATGATCGGAAAGCTGTCCAATTTATACACGCATCTTTTGAGAGTTAGGGCTAACTAAGAAACATATGGATTTAATTCTAGTAGCGCCATCTATGTGTCAGGCCGGGGACTTTTCAATTGACCTGTTATAGTATTAAATTTGGTTGTTTTTATTAACGTCTCACTAAAAGAAACACAAAGGCTATTGGCGACGTCCCTTGTAATTTTGAACTTTGATCATGTGACAAGGACGTATGAGCTCGCACCACCCCTCCTAAATTCCACACCACTCAAAGGAAAGGACTTTGAGCTTCGACAAATTTAACATGCATCAATCCCATCTTCACGACAGGTCTTTGATTACTTCACAACTGGAGCTCACGACTCAATTATTAAAATGTTAATAATAATATATCAATAAATATTTCTACTTCGAATAGATTTCCAAAACTTAAAACTCTATGTGTAAGAATAAGATTAATACTCAAAAAATTCTTTTCAATTAACAAACATTTTAAACTTAATTTGTCAATTCTTTTATATGCGATAAGGATGAATCGTACTTAACAGAATCCTGGGTTAAAATGGATTTAGTTTAAACGGATCACTTTGGCGTTTAATTTATTCATTTTATGTTCCGGTCAGTCAAGTAAAATTGGTTTGTCACTGAGTGTATTGCGCATTAAGGAATGAAATGAAAACTTTAATAACGATTGAAGAAAATTTCTATAAGGAATTTTTTAACTCATTTGTTTCTATTTATTAATTTTTCTTCCAAACCAAAATTAAATTATTGCCAATATTATTTTAATAATTAAATCATTTATTTAAACAAATACATTGGATTATACCACACAGAAAGTTAATAAATTTAGGATATATCAGTGTTATAATGTTTTTTTTTCGACATTTAATAGAGCCAATATATTAAAGACATCACTTATGTTGATCGCCACTTATAAATTGAATATGATATCCGCAATAGGATTAGTAAGGAAAGTATTGTTGAGTTCGTTGAAGATTATAGTGAAATGTATTACGATTAAAATGAAAGAAATTAATATTTTATTTTTTTAAAATTTAATATTATGGTTCATTTGAATTAGCAGCAAAGCTGCATGACTTATCTAGCTAATGTTATGAAATGCTACAATGAAAATACTTAATTGGAATAAATTAATTAAATTTTAAACTTTCGAAACTTTAAGCTCTTTATTTAATCTTAATTCCAAATGAGCATTAATTTCATTTAAACATTTTAGGAGGTAAACAAAAGAAACGTGTTTTTCTGAACAACTGATTTAATTTTAAAAGTAAACTTCAGGAATTTTCTGCATAAATACCTTCCATAGAATGAAACACAAAATGTTCTGCTTTGACACCAGGTCTTAATCTTCCAAAATGATCCCTTGTCCAACATGTTTAATATGATCTGAAATTTTAATATTCGTTTATTCTTTGTCTCATAAATCACGTAAAATAATTCAAACGCTTATTGAAATTCTTACCTTCATTCTTCAGATTGAAATATTCACATATTGAGGTAGTCCAAAAATACCCTACAAAACACGTTTCATTGTTTCTGATGATGCAATATGACATTCCAACATCAGATACAATCTACATTAAAGATTGTATCCGATTCGCGACAATCTGCGTTCTTAATCGACTTTGAAGAATACGTCAAATTATCATTATCAAAATATCGGTGGTCTGTACAAATTTGAGTATTTGTAAAGGGTATATTAATCTTTATTCTAAATTTCAAATTATTTACATGTAAGCATAATATATTTAATTTCCGGCTTTTGAAAAGAAACCTATTACATTTGGCTTTTTAATTACATAATCAAGGAATTTAAGGGTTATTTCTTAATGATCACAAATTCTCTTTAAATAATTAAATAATTTATTTAAATATTCGTATTGATTAAAAATAAAAGCATCATTCATAATTTTTAAATACTGTAGTATTGCGTTTTGAAAATTTCTCTCCGTGGACAATTTTTAGATTTGTGAAATAAAAGCTATATCATACAACCAAAGGTTATTTACCACCAATAAAGGTATTAAATCGATGTTATATATTTTGCATAACGATAATTCGCAATCATTGACTAGAATTTATACTATCTAGGAAAGCATCACTTATGTTGATTGCTTGATATAGACTAAAGATAGATACCGGAACATTATATTCAATTTCAGTTTGGTATGCTTATTTGAAAATTGTTTTGGAATATCTTATAGTCAAGGTATGAAACAAATTGAATTGGGAATTTTTGATAATTTTTCTTTAAATTAAGATAAAGCATTCTATGTTTGAATTAAATTGATACTAAATCTGTGAAATGATTATTCTGTTACTCTTTATCTTATGAAATGGCACAGTGAAAAATAATTAATTGGAATAAATTCTCACTAGTTTATAAAAATTAGAAATTTTAACACATGGATCAATACGTCCCGAGACTAACATTGAAAACGACATTTTTTTTGCAAAATTTTTTCTTATTCATCAACATAATCACCTTTTAGGGTGATACAATCGTTCCAACGCTTTTCCAATTTTTCAACACCATGTTTATAAAAAAAATTATCTTTCGCTTCAAAATAAGCTTCAGTTTCAGCGATGACCTCCTCATTTGAACCAAATCTTTCCCCCTGGAGCATTTTTTTAAGATCAGCAAAGAGCCAGTAGTCACTGGGGGCTAAATCTGGCGAGTATGGGGGGTGGGGAAGCAGATCAAAGCCCAATTCATTCAATTTTGCCATTGTTTTCATCGACTTGTGAAAGGGTGCATTGTCTTGGTGAAAAAGGATTTTTTTTCTCTGCATGTGCGGTCGTTTTTTTGCGATTTCCTCCTTCAAACGCACCAGCAAGTCAATATAATAATCACTGTTGATCGATTTACCTTTTTCGAGGTAGTCAATGAAAATCACGCCATGCGTATCCCAAAAAACTGACGCCGTGACTTTTCCAGCTGACTGCTGCGTTTTCAGACGCTTCGTACGGCTTTTGCCAGCTGTGCGCCACTCAGATGACTGCCGCTTCGACTCTGGAGTGTAGTGATGTATCCATGTTTCGTCCATGGTCACGTAACGACGCAAGAAATCTTTTTTGTTGCGAGTAAATAGCGATAAACAGCTTTCTGAATCATCGACTCGTTGCTGTTTTTGTTCCATCGAAAGCAATCGCGGCACCCACTTGGAAAAAACCTTTTTCATGCTCAATTTTTCATGAAGGATAGTAAATACACTTCCATATAATATCTGTGTCATCTCGGCAATCTCACGGAGCTTCACTTTACGATCTTTCATTATAATGTTTGTCACTTCACTCACATTTTCCGGTGTAACGGCTTCCACAGGTCTACCCGAGCGTTCCGCGTCATTTGTGTCGGTACGACCACGTTTAAACTCGGCAAACCACCGACAAATCATTGCTTTTGATGGACAAGAGTCCGGGTAACATTTTTCAATCCATTGTTTCGCTTGCACGGTGTTTTTACCCATTAAAAAACAATGTTTTATCAGAACACGAAACTCGGAAAAAACCTTTTTCACTTCACTTCAAAAAACCTTTTTCCTGGTCCGATCAACTTAAAATTTTGACACGTTTCAAGCAAAGGTTAGTACTCTAGAAAGACCTGGTTACTGGTTTACTACGAGAGGCATCTCTGGGTTAGTCTCGGAACTTATTGATCCATGTGTTATGTACTTTATTTATCTTAAATCAAAAGAAAATAAAAGTATTTAAATCTTTTAAGAGATAAATGGAATTGACGAGTTTTCTCGAACTGCGCGATTTAATTTTATTCTTAGAAGCCACGGGATCTTCTATTAGTATAAGACGCTGAATGTTGTTTAGTCTATTACTTTGTTCTTATTCTTCCAAACATATCACGTGCCCAGCTTATCTAGAATGATCTTGAATTTATTGTACATTTCATCTTTGCTCAAATAAAATACGAAAAATGTTTGAAAATCTTAATGAATCACTTCTTTAATTCATCCTGCAGCAGATTGAATTCTACCATATAAAACAGTCAGTTAAAACTCTTAAAAACTCATTTTTATTCATCTGATATTATGACGTCATTTTTATCTGTATTGAAGAACAAGAGAAATTATCGTTTACAGTAAATATCATTAATAAAATATCAGCATCAAATACAACTTTTCAGCATTTACAAACGGTATATTAATCTTTATGGGAAACTTGGAAATTTTAAAGATTGTTTATGACTTTGTTATACACTTATTGAATAGTTTATTCAAAAATATTAGAATATAACTTTAATTTGAGTAGTTCCTTATGGACTAAAGCTTTAAAATTATAAAAATTGTTCTCTTGTGAAAATCAATTGTAGCTCGTATTTCTGAAGCAAAATATTTTTTTTCATGTCCAAGACGTTGTCGATGCTTGTAATAAAATACAATGCTTCTAATAAAATTTTATTTAAAAGAATTTCTTAATATTCCCTTTTAAAACAATTTCTAATAGCCGTTTTAGTAAATATAAGGTTGTGTAAAGAAATATAAAACGTATTTTTATTCCCATTTATGTTATTATTTCTCTTATTATTTCAATTTACTAATCCTTTTAAGATAACTTTTTAATTTCAAACGTTATATCAATTCATATAATTTAAAGAAACCTGTAATTTCTGCTCCTTTTTTTTTTTTTTTTTGGATAATTTATTAGATTTTTCTAACATTTGAGCCATGCAAATTCGGAAAGATTGAGGATGAGATTGAATAGAATAACTCGAATATCACAGAATATTGACTTAGCCTTTGCTAATGAATAGGTCATTGGAATGTTTTTAAATTCTCTTGAAAACATGCCTATATGATCATTAATATTATTTTATAAAAACTAAATTTTAATTTTCAAATTGCATTATGAATTTTCTAAAAAAAATGTAAAGTATTTTTGGAATTTTGAATAAACCCTCACTTTTCTCGACTGAAAATTTCATGCAACATAAGGTTTCGAGATTTGTTGAAATTTAGGTGCTACATTTTTAATTGAACGATTAATTACCACTTAGAAAGTGATTATATCGCGTTTATATCAGTGAAATTATGCTACATTTGCATACATCATTCAATGATTTGTTTACATGTTTTACCGGATACGTATTGTATAAGTCGAACGCTTTGAAACTAACTATTTGAAACAAAAATATCGGTATATTTCTGAATAGTTTAAAAAGGTATCGTGGTGAGAGATAAGATTTTGTATAGTATGAAGAATTATTCGAAACAATTTTCGTCCTTAAATAAAACCAAGTTATATAAGCAAATATTGTACGAATTCTTGCCTTACCCTATATTATTTCCCGTTACAGAATTAATTTACTAATAATTGTAAGAAATTTCATTTTTAAAAAATATTTCGATTCGATAAACTGTATGAAAATCAATCGTTTCTATATTAGTATCGTATCCGCGGTTGCCTAATGGTCATAGTTGGGGACTTACGCCCGGCGCTTTTCTTCGTGTCCTGGGTTCGATCCCTTGATGCCACTTAAGACTTACCGTGTATCCAGGGCTGGGGCACGTTACATCTGTCGGGGCGTCAATGTCCAAGTGTCTCTATGTAATGTAAGTACAAATATCCGTTTTCTGAATTTTAAGCAACATTCGCTGAGTAACAAAAAACTAATTATTTCGCAAAATTAAGAATCTAAAAATAGAGTTTTCAGCAAAAGATACATATTCTGATTAATTTGCTGTTACAAACGTGTCAAGCAATTCCAAACTATTTGCACATTGTGATTGACTCTTTGAAGTATTTTAATTTTATTGAACTTTTTTTTCATTATTGAACATCAATAATAGGCACCATATTTGTTACAGACAATTTTGATTTGTAAATATCACTTACTTTAGTTTAGCCAATTCAAGTTTCTAGTTACACTCTTTAAAAAAATAAAACGATGCACCCAGAAGGAGTTGTACGATGGAGACAAAAATTGGCGAATAGGAAAATTATGTAAAGAAAAGAAAATGAATAAAATTGCAGAAAAATTGAATGACTTATTTCAGAGTTACATAGTTACAAAGAAATGAGCTCAATAAGGTGTTGAACCACCTCCAGTCTGGATACAAGCTTCCAGACGACGTGGCATGGAGTGATAAAGCTCCCTAATGGTCTCCTATTGTTATTCTTGCCAAATGTGCACAAAATGTCTTAAGAGGTTATCGTTATTCCCTGGAATATGCAGTCGCCTTCCCATGATATTACAGACATGCTCGATTGGAGAGAGATCTGGTTGGCCAAGGAAGTGTTTGACAAGCTGTTAGACAGCTCATAGCAACAAGTGGCGCATTGGTCCTTCATTATTTTGCTGAAAAATAAAGCCAGAGTAATGCAAAGGGAACATAACAAAACAGGTCTCAGAATGACGTCGAACTACCGCTGTGCTGTAAGTGTGCCTGTAATAACGACCAAAGGGGTCCGACTATCAAGGGAAACGGCACTCCAGACCATAACTCCTGTTTGAGAGTCAGGCGGCGTGCAATAGTGAAAGCAGTATCGGGCGACTCCAGACACGTCTTCAATGATCGTCAGAACCCAGTTGGAAGCGAGACTCTACGCTAAACACTTTGCATCCTCGTCATCATCATTTCAAACGGATAGACCCTAGCACCACTGTAATCTGGCTCGACAGTGCGCAGGCGTGAGTGGCAGGTGGCGTAGAGGTTGGTACGAGTGTATATTATGCTCTATCAGCCGTCTGTGAATGGTTATGGGGGACACTCTTATGAGGGGCGCTCGTCTGATGGTTGATAATGATAAATCAGGCACTGTGACAGCTGATCTGACAATCAATCTGTCTTTCCGATCTGCTGTAGGCCTAGGAGGACCGCTACCACCATGATGATAAAATTTGCCATTGTCCACCCATTCTTGCCAGCATCTTCTAATCGCCGTATCTCTTCGATCCAAATCACGAGCGACTCACCGTTTCCCCGACCTGCATCTTTCAATCCAATGATACGAATTCTTTCAAACTCTGACAGTTGCTTGTAATGAACTCGAATAAGGCGGCGAGGAATTTTTTCAATCGTTGAAAAATATTCGAAATCGCAATGCAATAGAAAATTTGACCATCCGATGGAAAATCGCTTCCTATATACACCTGTTAAGTGCGCAGTTCCGATGCGTTGTTGCTCCCGCTAATCAATTTTCTGGACACGATCTTTTAATCATTTGTATGTTTGGTCCGAATGTCTTTGCAAAAGAAATTTCATTACAATCTGGCAACACCTTCTCTGTTCGCTTATTTTTTAATTTATTTTTTATTTTTTTTTGTTCTAGAGTTTACATCAAAAGAGGGCCGAAATAAAACCTTCTGAATATTCATATAAACATAAGGAAACGCACACAGTGAACTCGTTCTTTTTGTGTTTCCAAAATGATATATTAACCCTACTCTTTTTTATACGCTCCTTTCTTACACGATATACCTTTACAGGAATTTTTTCATCTAGCAAATTTTTTTTTAATTTTAATTTTGACGATATAATCAGAAGACGAATGGTTTATGCCAACTTTTGAGTGATATGGTCTTCTTCATGGGTTGTTTAATTTATATTCTGGCATTACATTGAATACACGAATTTTATATTCATTTATTTTTCTTCATTTCGTTATACTTCAACTTAAACACAGCATTTCATTCTTCAGCCTTAAATACTCGTTGAAAAAAATTGTTCCCAGCATGCGTCAAAAGTTTCGTTGTACAAAAATCAGCTATGTGTTCTGAAATTATAAATCTATTAATTGAAATTCGTGACGTAGGTTTTAACAACGTGCAAACGGTTGACATCGAAGATTTGATGCTAGAAAGCCCTTTGGATGAGGGCGATTTGATTGAATTTATGAAAGCTTACGATAATGACAATTTTGAAGGTAAAATTTGCTGCAAGTATTCAACAGCAGTTTCTTTCCCATCATCCTTGAGCGTGCATTAAAATTTCAACGTAATCTTAAGATTTGAGTAGCACGATATCAAGATTTCAAATTCTTCATTGGTATCAAATTCGACACTTGTGCTAGACATATCTGACACATCTATTCATGATAGCATTTTTGATCCATTTCGAAGTAAACAT
>BMAW01095792.1:0-17276 GCA_019974015.1 Nephila pilipes
AAAAAAATTCAAGTTCTGTCTCAATTATTTTTAATGTTAAATAAAACTTTACGATGCCCAGAGTTAATATTTAATACTTTATGATATTGAAGATTACTTCAATACAAACCAAAAAAAAAAAATAATCCCTGTAATTTACAACATTTTGTACATAAAGTCCAATTAATAAGCAGACTAAGTTTCTTCCAGATACTTTGGTTATTTATAATTAAGTTGTAATTAAAAATTAACAATACCCACTCGTAAATAGAAATGTGAATCTGTAGTAAATTGTTTCAAAATATCTTCATTTTGTTATTTTTTATTTTGATGAGAATTAATCCTCAAATGTAATAGAATATATTAGTTAAAATCCCATGATTAAAAGAAACTCGCTTAAAAAAATGCTTTAGCGCATATCTCTTTAAGCGTTTATTTAAAAATCGTATTTGATAAGTAACAACTGTTTCAATACTGTTGCCATTCCCATGCATTAAATGAAGATCTAAAAATCTGTTTAAATTTGAGGTTTAAAAATGTTTTAAAAAAGTCTTTCCACGACTTACTTTTCCAGAATCAAACAAACAAAAAAAATCAGGTTCCAGTGATATCCTCCGTTCTTGCTGAAAGTGTCGCTTTAAATGTGCTTCGTTCCCCACGCCCCATTCGAAATCCACCCCACCCTTTTTAGCCGAAACACTTTTCCAATGTTCAATCGTCGCAAACATCCGCTGCAGGGGCGCAGTGCGAAAAGGGGCGCCTGGGGAGAGGCGATGCGGTCCGCCGAGCGTGAAGAGGAGGTAAAAGTTTGGAGACCATGAATATCAACTTCTATTTTCCGTTCCGGGAAGACGTCGCTCCAGAAGAAATTTATAATAAAGTGCGTGGGATTCTCCAACACCCGGGCGGATTTCGGGGGGTGGCGCCCAAATTACACACGTCGCAGAGTAAACACCTTTTTGAAAGGGAGAATTGCGAAGATTTCTGAGTGAATTTTTAGGAAAGACTTGATCGTGATGACTTTGAAAAATGCATCGCCAAACTCTTAAGAGGCACACGAAACCGTTGGTATGATCATTGTGAGCTGCATCTGTTGACAGACCTTGAAACTAATTTGACTCTCAATCAAATGTTCATTTGGTTGACTGATTGATTGGTTTTATTAATGCCGAAATAGAAGCCACACGAGGGCTATTGGAGACGGAGTTTGGAAATTTTAACATCGGTCAAATGAAGCGGACGATACCTGAGCTGGCATCTCCTTCTCCTAACTTCAACACAAGGCTAACGGGAGGATTTTGAGCATCGATAGATTTAACTTGCATCAGCTCTTTAGGGACATCAGAGCTCTTTGTGACATCAGAGCTCGGTGGATCTTTAGTGGCATCAGAGCTCGAACCCACGACTCGACGAAAAAATGCCGACCACGAGCCTGAGACCATGACAACTAGGATACCACGGCTACCAGGTTAATTTGCATTTGACCACTCCATTCACTTCTATTAACCCTTTCGGGACTGGAGTACACTGATCTCACTCGTGATCGTAGTTCTCGGCCGAACGTACCAAAAACTCATCCCTGGGGAATGAGCTCAGGGGCATAACGATGCGTATTCGCATTCTATGGTTGAAAGTTCTTAAAAAACTCTAGACATTGCCTTATGTCCATTACTTTTGAACTAAACATAGCTTTAGGATCCTGACATTCAATTAGCTCACATTTTTCATTACTTTGGTAATTTGTGCATTCGCTGTTGAGGGATTGGAGGGAAAGCATGATGTAAACTAACTGAGATCGGGTTTTTAAATTTCTACGTGATATATGCATTCGCGTTTCTTGATTCTCCCCGAATGCTTTTTTTCTTTTCAGAGTTTTACCATCAGTACTGTTCCTCTTTGTATTGCTTTCGGATATATTTCGTTTACTTCCCTTTTTATTTCGGAAAGCCTTGACTCCTTTTTTATAATTGCGAGAAAGTATTGTTTGTAGGAAGAATATATACTCATATGGTCGATGAGCCAATTAATGATGAAAGTGTGAATAATTTTCTGAAAGATTTGAAAGGAATATTGTTAGTGAATCTACTGAGGACATTTTGTCAGAGACGGGCAAAAAAGGTATTTGCGTTTCTCCGCGCTTCGAGAATTACTACATTCGGTTTTTACTTAAGTCTTGTTACTTCTTGCGAATAATTTTTTATTGTATATTGTTTATTAATTTTGAAGCTTACTGATATATTTTGTTCATAAAACTTCGGAATTCTTTCAATAGCGCTTCTCAAAATTATTTCTCAAAGTAAGCACTTCTTTATACACATTTTTCTGTAAAATAAAGGAAAAGATTATTAAAAATGCAAATTTCAAAATATATAACAGCTTAAGCAATAATTTAAGATTTTACCCCGAAAATTATAACATTAAGACGAAAACAGTTTTTTGTGATTTTTGTTTAATTTAGGCTCAGCGACTCAAAACCACAGCCCGTGCGACAGTTTCTTCCGATTCCTCTCCGTCCCCAGGGAACGACCTATTGCGAAGGAATAAAATTGTCGTCCAGAAAGGGTTAAGATTTCATTCTTGTCGCGACGTGTTATCCCCATCATTGAGACTTCTATGTATATTGTACACCAGAAAGGAAACAACAATTTAGACAATGGATTACTTCCAGGGAACCTGCTACAAAGAAGGCGAAGATGGTCTCATCAGCTAGAAGAGCTATACCAACGGGTTTGTAGGATAGAAAAGCGTCATACTCACAGGTTTCTCAGAAAAAAGTATAAATAATCAATGGCAGTATTATATTCAGTTGCCTAATACTCATTTCCCATTCCTAACATACTCTACTTCGGCTGGAGACATAACTTGTTGTTGTTGATAGACATGAGACTTGCAAACGATAATTAATATATAGTGTTAGCATGCAATAAAAATAGACAATAAAATACTGACAATTAATGGACGACGGTAGGGGATCATTTTATCTAGCGGTGAACTTTATCAAAAAATCAAAGTATTCTAAGATGTAAATTATTGAAAAAAAGGTACTACAAAAGATACAATACAGCAAAGGGTTACCCGCTTTGAAAGGATAACAGAACCCTCAGCGTACATCCCATAAATACTTCAGAATAATTAGCGTTGAACTTTTATTCTTTCTTTTTTTGACACACCTGTACATCACTTAAGTGAAAGGGTATGTTTCGAATGCGAACAAATACCATGGACGGCTGTTTTTTGAACTCTTACGAATCTACTCTCACTTTGAATTTTATTTACAGTGGCCTTATAATTTAATTTTAATTAATTTTTGTATTATATACATTTATGTCAAAAATATTTTTAAAAGAATGCCTGCATGGGGACTTTCAACTGAAAAACACTTGCGTTGTACAAAGAGCTCTCTTCTGATGGATCGGAGTTATCTTCCCGAACGAGTGAGGAAGAAAATATCTGTACAGTATATGGCAATAAAAAACTGCCTTATTTTAAATAAAACTGCCTATGCATTCCACTAAAATCGGCTTATTATATTTATAATATAGTTTTATCAATAAATTATGAAAATCATATACACTCCATAAAAGAAAAAAGAAACGCATCAAAAAGAAGGTGATCGATTGCAATGAAATTTCGTATGTAAAGACATTCGGACCGATCGATGTGTGTCCAAATAATAATATAATGTGGTGTCCAAAGAAAATAAATAGCGGGAGCTACAATGCATCGGAACTGCGCACTAAGCAGGTGTACATAAGAAGTGATTCTCAATGTGATCGTCAAATTCTCTGTTGCATCGTGATTTAGAATACCTTTCAACAAATGAAAAATTACCTCGTCACAGGATTCGAGTTCATTACGAGCAACTGTCAGATCTTGAAAGAGGTCGTATCATTGGGTTGAAAGAGGCAGATTGGGCAAATCGGAAAATCGCTCGTCATATTGGTTGAAGCGATGCGCCGATTAGAAGATGCTGGCAAAAATGGATGGATAATGGCAGAGGCAACCTAGGGCAACAGCAGATCGGTAGGACAGAGTGATTGTCAGATTAGCTGTCCAGTGCCTGATTCATCGTTATCAACCATCAAACGTGCGACCCGCACGCGAGTGTCCACCATGACCATACACAGAGGTCTGAAAGAGCGAAATCTACGCTTGTACAGACGACTACGCCACCTGCCACTCACGCCTGCACACTGTAGAGCTAGATTACAGTGGTGCTTGTCATGATTAGGTTCTAATGATCCTTATTGGGCACGTATAATGTTAAGCAACAAATCTCCCTGCCAACTGTGTCCTGATAATAATCGAAGACGTGCCTGGAGACGCCCAGGGCAGCGTGCCGATCCTGCTTTCACTATTGCACGCCACACAGGCTCTCAACCATGAATTATGGTCTGGGGTGCCATTTCCCTTGTTGGACAGACCTATTTGGTCGTCATTAGAGGCCTAGTTACAGCACAGTGGTACGTTGACGACATTCTGAGACCTGTTTTGCTATCGTTCCTTTTGCAGTACCCTGGCTTTATTTTTCGGCAAGATAATGCCAGGCCATATACTGCTATCGACTGTCTTGCAGCTTGTCAAACACTTTATTGGCCAGCCTGATCTCTCTCCAATAGAGCATGTCTGGAATACGATGGGAAGGCGACTGCATCTACCAGGGAATATTGATGAACGACAATTGGAGCAAATTTGGCTTGAAATGCTGCACGTGACCATCAGGGAACTTTATCACTCTATGCCATGTTGTATGGCAGCTTTCATCCATCCTTGAGGTGGATTAACATCTTATTGAGCTCGTTACTTTGTAGTTATGTAACTAGGAAATAAATCATTCAATTTTTCTGAAATTTCAGTCATTTTCTATTCTGCACATTCTTTTTCTTTCCGCTAATTTTTGTCTCCATCGGACAACTCCTTCTTGGTTCGTCGGTTTCTTTTTGTTATAGAGTGTATGTATAAAATGTTATACTCAAATAAATTAACAAATTATAACTGATAGAAATTAAAATATATCATAAATTTCTCATTTTTTTTAAATGTGTCTTATGATCCTAATATTTCGCAAATTAACTAAAATAATATGCATTTTTCTGAAAGTATTTATTATTTCTTTGAAGGAAAACGAAACAACGAGTGCACAATTAAGATGCCCTAGAGTGACGGTAGTATATTATATATATACGGGTCTTAAAAATCATGAAATAAAGCAAAAATTATTTTACCTCTTTATGTTGTGTCCTTTTAATATTATTAATTCATATCAGATGAATTTTAATTCAAATTTAATGTTTTTATATACCGTCCCTCAAAAGGATATACAACAATTTTTTACTCAGACTCAATTTCTGCTTGAAGAAGGCGGGGCAGTCTGTCTTACCTCGCAATATGTTCCTCTCCCTTTCGTAGTTAATTTATTTTTTATCATGCATTATCATCCTTTTCTATAAAGGTTCATATTGTTTCCTTGAAAACAGAAATGGGATAGGATGACTCGATTAAGCAAATTTTTTCTTACTTGACTCATGAGGCACTTCTCTTGAATATTTATAGACCAATTCTAAAACTGACAAATTTACATAGCGTGTTTTGTAAGTATCTTTCGGATATTTAAATTACCAATGTATTTTACTATTTTATCTTTATAAGTAAGCTTGTACCTTAATCTACTATTCAACATAATTACCTCTATGTTTGAGGCACACATATCGTACAACTAGTTTCTGTATTTCATCCTCATAGCAATCTGCAACTGGATGGGTTAACCATTGTACCTAGGGCATTTATAACATCACTCTTGTTGTCATGGTGCTGACCATCTAAATATTCTTTCAAGAAAAAGAGAAAGTTGTAGCCACTGAGAGCCATATTTGGACTATACTGATGGGAATCATGTTATTCTCAATTACGTGAGGAAATGAATTCTCGGGGCGTGTGGGAGCTCTTTATAATGCCGCAAAACATTACCTTTCTTGAGCTTGCCATACCTTTTGTTTTAGTTTGCCCAACGCAGCTTATTTAAGATCTCACAATTTATTACGGAATTAATTGAATCACCCTGAGGCAAAAAAATCCATAGGCAACATCCCCTGTCTACTCCAAAGCACAATGCATGTAATTTTGCGTGCTGAAATCGTTAGCTTTAGCTTCATGCTTTATGGTGATACCTGCATTCCAATGATCGCTCTTCTGATTCCAGTGTTACATGAGTCACATGTACACCTTCCTTAATCTCTTGAGCAATTTCGGTAACTATCATGCATTTTACAAGCATAAAAAGCACACAGAATGTATTTCATAATCGGTGGCATTTTCAACTGTGTGAATTTCAATGTGAGGCATTTTACTTACGCATAAATAACTTAAACAAGGACGAATACTTCCTTGTTGGCGTTCGGGAATGTCCAACGCACACGAGAGGCGTAGAATAGCGCTAGTAGTGCTAAGGCTGTCATATTTAAAACACACCTATATTATGCAATAAATGCTATTAACTGCATGAAAAAATTATTGTTATATTTTACTTAACAAAGTTTCGGAACAGTAATATAGACCTGAAATAATGAATTAGGTTATCATTTTAATAATGTTACAACAAGAAATAAATACATCTTCCCCCTTCATTTTCTAATAACGCTACTAACTTAGTGATCCACTTGCTGGTATAAAATAAAATAATGAACAAAATTTGACCCATTTCATACAAAAGTTTCCTACTACTGGTGTAAAAGTAAATTGTCATCTTTCAATAGTCAAATAATTCTGAGTTTGGTTCTTTTTCTAATTACTTCTAAAAAATGGATAATTACAATTTTTGAATTCTATTTTTCTGTGTCATTTTTGCAACAAAATGGCAAAGGACGCTGAGACATGGTATTATCTAAAAGCTTGCCCATAAAAGTAGCTTTCGGGCGGTTATATCAACACAATATAAAACTCTCTCTCTCTTCAAATCAACCAAAGCTATTTTCTGTTGTTAAAATGAGCTACCAAGACTCCAAGACATATTAAGTGCAATATATTTTCGAAAAGGGGAATAGTGAAGGATGAGTGTCTCAAAGGTAATATTGCAGCATTCTTCACCTGAGAAGAAGAATATTATGAGGTTTTGAGAGACATAAATTATTTGTCTGTAATGTATCTCATTTCTGTTTCTTAGAAATATTCATAATTTAACTTCATTTAAGCTAGGTTTTTTCTATGATCCATGCTGAGAAACTATATTTGAGATAGACAAAGGTAATATTATTTTCTTTTCGATTTCTCTGAACGTGAGGAGAGAAACAAAAGTTCAAATTCTAATCCTTATCAAAATGTTAGAAATAGTATTTAATTCTATGGAATATCTTAATACAATTAAAAAATAACAAATGAGCAAATTGGACAGAATTCACAAATCTCAAATACAAAAAACTTTCATTATGAATACATTTCAAATTGAGTTTGCAGAATAAAAAACAGTTGAACACTTATTGATCAAATGTCAAAACTCAATGTATAGAAATTACACACAGTGGCAGCATATATTACATTAAAATTGCGTTTCTGATCTATGATTATAAATTTTATGCTTAAAAAATATCTTAATCTATTGAATACTTAGTAAACACATCATCAAGCTAATTAATATGCTGATTACTACACCAAAAATATTCAGATCAAAAATGCGAGACAACCATTATATTTCGAAAAAGGTTTTCTCATGCAGACTTTTTAGACTTCCAAAAGTGACCAAGGTAGCATAGTGGACATTGTCACGGCCTCGAGGCTAGCGTTGTTTTCGTCAAGGCTTGGTTTTAAACCCTGATATCATTTAACCTCCTCAGTCCCAGCGTCATCTGTAGAAGACACTAAACAACACTTTCAAAAAATGCCGCCAAGTTAAATAAAAAGCATCATTGGTACCCAAATTTGCTTAATTTTCTTTTTAATAGATAGTAGTTCTGAAAAAATGATTTTTAGTGAACATCTTGCATTCGTAGCTTATTTATGGTAAAATGAAAATGAAGTACCCCAAAGAGAAAGAAAATTATACGTTTGCGCTTCTCCAAGTGTTCATATTTTTTATTACTTGAGTAATAAAAAAATTATTAAACACACTGTTGAATTCCTTAAACTTGCTGTTTATATATAACATCATTATATTCTCACTCATATCTTCCCACTTCTAATTCAGAACGCTGTTATTTAAGTGTCACCTGTAGGAGACATTGGGTCGATGACTATCAAAATCACTCGATTTGAAACAATAATTATGGCATATATTTCAAATCGGAATGATATTCTTTAATTGCTAACTCAATTTACCTAATGTACTCGGAGATATTTAAATGATTCAAAAAAATGTATATCTGTCAGAAAATGAAATGAAACATAATTAGTGATCACTGTAATTATGTCTAGTTTAAAATTTCCTAGAATTCGAATGTATCGGGCAGAAAAAAACCATAACTCCCATACTCGCGGATAACATTTCTTTGAAATCACAAGTTTTCAGTAAGAAACAACTTAAAATTGCGAAATTATTTAAAAGCGTAAGATAAAAAGAGAGAGAAAAAAACGATTGATATAAAATTTGGAAAATAGGACTCTTCTGCAAATAGTTCGGACAGGAATCTTTAGTGATTCAAATTTTATATTATGCTGATTTAACATCATACTCATTATGCTAATTATTATGAATTACTCATTAAATTAAGATTATAGAAATACTTTAAATTAAGATTATGATGTCACTTTGTCCCAATTTCTCCTCCAGGAGTCACTTAATTTCTCAGAAATTAAAATTAAAATAATTTTTTTAACGTTTTTTCAGTGCTTTTTCATGTATTTAAGACCGATTGATAAAAAGTATTCAAAAATTTGTTTCAAAGTTGACCTTGGGTCTGAGGAGTTTAAGTCATGCTATGCAGTAGTTAATGCACGTTAAATCTGGTCAGAATCGCAAACCCTCCCAATGATGAGGTGTAAAAGTTTACAAAGGGAAGTGCCACCTCAAATGTCGTCGTCCACAATTTATCGAAGTTCAAAAATTAGGGAGCCGTCGCCAAGAAATCACTTCACTACTAGAAACTTAGAGTAGTTAATCCTTCTTATTTAAAGCTGTAAATGGTTTTCCTTCGTATTATACAGAACAGATTTCAGTTGAGAGTTTTAAAACGCCCCACAATTAGATAACTTTTTAATGTAAAGAGTAAAAATAATCCAACGGAAACTAGAAGAGATATTTAAAGAGACATTTTTGGCTATCAGTTTGGATGGCGGCTTCTAGAAGTTGGCTGAAAGAAAGAAGACCAATGAAAAAGTGATACTTGTATGCTAAAATGAAGAATTAGACAAAAATATTAATCATGAATTGCTTATGTTATTTATCTTCTGTAATGATACTCGTACTGCAGTTTGTGCAGGGTTTGGGGACAAATGTTGCTAAGAGAAGTAACTCAGATAATTTAAGATTTCAGAATGTTCAACAAACTGTAATACACGCTACGAAACGGACATTTTCTTACAACGAATAACACTGGAATCTTGATTCCTGTTCAATGTATGATAAACTCATCCATGTACGAGGACACGTTACAACATAAGATTGTTCCATTCTTAAACATTATTGGTTGGATATTTCAACACGACTTTGTTCCATATCACAATTCGAAATTGGTCCAGAACTTAGCTACAAAATTTACCACCAAGAGTGGCAACAAAATTTACCAGAATGAAATTCTATTTAACTTGTAGAATGTTTTGATGTGGCATTTAGGTAAACTATACAATCAAAGTGCCATGATAAAAATGCTATGAAAGAGTGGTTCCACGATGATGGAGTCAAACAAATATAATCTACAATAGCAGATCAACACCAAAATGAATAAAAGAGGTACTTTTCTGTTAAGAGGCCATGTTTCATATTAATGTATGTGTTTATTAATGTATGTAAAGACACATACACGATTAAATAGAGATATAATTTTTGTGATAAAAATAATTTCTTTTTCTTGACCATAATTAATTTTCACAAGTATACTGTTACAAAAATGTATTAAAAATCGATATGTATATATATACATTGTATGCATTTAAATATACGTTTAAAAATTATTCCTTGTAAAATGCCATTTCAAATATTTCTTTACACACATTTTATTTATTATACATTTTTATACATTTATTTGATTATATTAGTGGATGACTTCATTGCTATTTTGAAAATTGCTTTTTTATCTGTATATTGCAATACTTGCTTAAACTTTTATTTGAATTTGGTTTTTTTTAAATAAATTATTGCTATATGTACAAACTTTATTAATGTTTGGAAACATGTAACAGTATTTTACCCATTCAATGAACACTAACGTTAGAAAATGCCTTCATTTCCTTCATGACGTTAGTCATAGATTATTGCTGAGAAATTTTCAAAGGAAAGACATTTTTCAGAAATCTTCTATGGCCACGGAAAGGAAGTGAAAAATGTTTCATATTTTTTTGTTTCTTTTTCTATTACGTTATTCAGAATGTAAGTTTTGGCTGCTTTTTGGAATACAACAGCCTCAAGATCATTAAGAAATTAATTATAACTTTAACTATATAAATAGAACAAATAATTAATTTAACTGGAAGCTTTACTATAATATGGAACACACTGAATATAAAACGGCGATTTTACGTTAAAACTGCGCAAATTAATGCAAGATTTACTTTTTTCTTAAACGAATTTAGATGATTTTTTTTCAAATTACGGCTTAGGACTTTTACAGCCAAGGAAAAGTATTGAATATATTAGGTATATTTTTTTTTGAAAACGTTACGTACAGGTAAATTCTCTTGGTGGTTTTCGCGTGCTTTTGTAGACATACAGGGGGTGGACAAAAATATGGAAACACCTTGTAAAATACATGTTTGAAAAGAAAGATTGATTTTAATGAAATATGTAGGTGGCGCTGGCGTTTTTGACTACTAACGCCACCTATACAACTTCGTAAATGTGCTAAACAGTTCAGTTGTTGTCGGAGTACTGTTATGTGAGGTTGTCATTGCATTATGTCAGAGTTAACAGACTTCGAACGTGGGCAAATTGTTGGAGCACGTATGGTAGGTGCTCCCGTAAGCAAGGTAGCCGAGGTGTTTAGTGTTTCAAGAGGTACTGTATCGAAGATTTATTCCGCATATTTGAAAAGCGGAAAAACATCATCTGCTAAATCACAGCGCGGACGAAAGTGTGTGCTGAGTGATCGTGACAGACGATCATTAAGGGCAATTGTGACGAAAAATAAGAAGACCACAGCTGCAAAAGTTACTGCTGAAATGAATGTTGTGTTACAGAACCCTGTGAGTACCAAAACAATTAGAAGGGAGCTTCATAAACAGGGAATTTCTGGCCGTGCTGCAATTGAGAAGCCACTCATCAGTGATGCTAATGCCCGTAACAGGAAAAGGTGGTGTTTAAGTCATAAAGCCTGGACTATAGGGCAGTGGAAGTGTGTAATATGGTCTGACGAGTCTTCTTTCACATTGTTTCCCACTTCTGGCCGAGTTTACATCTGGAGAACGCCATCTCAAGCCTATAATACAGACTGCTTGTTGCCAAGAGTGAAACATGGCGGGGGTTCTGTTATGGTTTGGGCAGCCATATCGTGGTTCTCTGCTGGCCCCATGATAACTGTGTCAGGGCACATGACTGCCAAGACTTATGTGAACATTTTGGCAGATCAAGTTCATCCCATGGTACAAACATTGTTCCCCGATGGTGATGGTGTCTTCCAAGACGACAAAGCCCCTTTTCACACAGCTCACATTGTCCAGGACTGGTTTTCTGAGCACGAGGAGGATTTGTCCCATCTCCCCTGGCCACCACAGTCACCAGACCTGAATATTATCGAACCTTTGTGGTCTACATTGGAACGGAAAGTGCGTTCTCGTTATCCACCGCCAACATCATTATCCGAACTTGCCATCGTTTTGCAGGAAGAATGGTACAATATTCCCTTGGCACACATACAGGAACTGTATTTATCCATTCCGAGAAGATTGCAAGCTGTTTTGGATGCCAACGGGTTTCCTACACCATATTAAGCAAAGAAACATGTTTTTTAAAAGGTGTTTCCATATTTTTGTCCAACCCCTGTATAAGAGAAGTGTTTTCTTTAAAGTTCAAAATCTACTCATAATGACAATTTAACGATCGAAAAGTTCGAGTTTTAAATGAAATTAGTTTGACTAATAGCTTTTAGTTAAATTTCATTGTTCTTCTAACTTTTGTTCCCGTTTAAAAATGAGTAAAAAATTATTTTCTGTTATATACATTCATTAAAGAATCTTAAAATCTATTTTGGTCTTAAGTGTTGAAAATAAAATTTCATACAACATTTTTGTATGGTTATTTAACTTGAACATCAAAATTCTCATATGATTCATTTGATAAAATATAGCCAAGAAATAATTTACAAAAAAGTGTTTCAAAATGCGTACAACGAATATAAAGTTCATTCAGAACTACATATAATCCTATCGTATCATACAAAGTTTTCTAATATTGTTTCTTAACATTAAATTAACCAATTCAGTAGGTTTTTTAATCGCAGATTTAACATTTTTGAGATAGTCATCAAAGTAGGATACTTGTATACAAGTTGAGATTAAAGCATGTTAATAGTAAATACATCATATAGTTATCTATTTAGTTTACCTACTCTACCATCTCAGAAAGCTCAAAAATCAATAGATATTTAACAATAACAATCTTATTACAATTAAACAATTTAAAACGTTTTAAATTAAGCGAAAGAAAAATATCAGCTGAGGACTGGAACAGTTAAGAGAAAAAAAGCCGAAAAAGGGCTGAAATGAGAGAACTTATTTGAATTAATTGTTTTTTAACATAGCATTCAGAAGCAAAGCGAGGCAACGGACCTAATAATTTCATGCCTCGGTCAAATGATGAGAACAACACACACTCCTCTCCAAACTTAGGCATCACGCGAACGAGAGGACTTGGAACCTAGACCAGATTTAACGTATATAAGTCTCTCGGCACGTGGGTCTTAAGTGACTTTAGGGCTCGACTCGACAAAACCAATGCCTACGACTGGTCCTCGACCACGACCACTAGGCTACCAAGGCCACTTGAAATCAGAGAAAAAACTAGGCAATCGTCTTCTTTATATAGCTGAAGCAAAAGGGCATAAATTTACTTCCATTTGTTTACATCTTCGAAATTTCTGGTTCACATATACGCAAAAAAGGCGCGAAAAAATTATTACGCTCCATTCTTTTAATTAATTTATGTTTGGTGATCCCAAAGCTCCGTACTGATTATTTTTGAATTTATTATAAAAAAACTGGGAACTTTCAATCAGTTTTTTTTTTAACTTTTGGCTAAAGGAAATTCTAACATAACGTTGAAAGAAATTTCAACCTACATTAGAAACAAATGTTCAACATGTTCCCCCTTTTCTCGGGAGCAAAACTGAACTCGTTTAAGTATATATTGTTTTGAAATGCCGGAAATAAATTCTTGTATATTTTATAAAAATACAATAATTTTCAGATCATCCATTGTTAGGGAATAATTTCCATTAACTTTCTGCAAAATTGTGTTAGTCAGAGAATGATCAGATAAGGGACACGAAGTGACCAAAACTTTCTTGAGATAAATCAATCGTCTAAAATCACTCATCTCAAGAGCTTTTAAATCAGGTCCATTTTTGATTATCCCAAAACCTTGTTGTTCTCATCAGAACAACACTTCCTGATATTTTTTTGTGCAAATATTTAAAAAACAATGTGTTGTAAATAATCCTTATATATTAGCTTATTTGAAAATTGTCGTGTCACACAATGGATTCAACAAGTCAATCCCACCTGGAAACGTGTTTCCCAAAATACACAAAAATGAGTACGACTTTGCGTACTATAAAGGGATAGACATTGGGTACATTTGTCTTAAATGTAGACTCACATCTTTTACGTAGTATGTCAGAAGAGTTTTTCACCAACTGCAGGAAAATACTTCTTTTAAGTTTGTTGTTATATTATAATAAATTTACAAAAAGTCAGTACGGGAAACTTGAGACACCTCAACCTCCTCAGACCCAAGATCAACTTTGAGCCAACAATTTTAGAATAATTTGTATCAATCGGTTCTAAATACATGAAAAAGTAATGAAAAAATGTTAAAAAAATGTATTAGTTTTTATTTTTGAGAAATTAAGTTTCTTCTGGAGGAGACATGGGGATAAAGTGACATCATAATGCTAATTTAAAATATTTCTTTAATCGTAATTTAATGAGTCATTCATAATAATCAGCATCATGGTCATAATGTAAAATTTGAATCACAAAGTATTCCTGTCCGAACTGTTTGCAGAAGAATCCTAATTTCCAAAATTTAACAAAATTTTTTCTTTCTCTCTTTAGATCATATTATTAAATGATTTCTTAATTTTAAGTCGTTTCTTTTTGAAAACTCGCGATTTCCAAGAAATGTTGTCTGCGAGTACGGGAGTTATAGTTTTTCCTGCCCAATACATTCGAATTCAGGGAAATTTTAAATTAGACATAACTACAGTGATCACTAATTATATTTCATTTCATTTTCTGACAGATACGGATTATTTCCTATATCCTTTAAATATCTACATTTGGTGAATCAAATGCGGAAGCGTATAATTTTCTTTCCCTCGGAAAACGCCATTTTCATTTTACCATTAATAAACTACGAATGCAAAATGTTCACTAAAAACCAATTTTTTTTTCAGATCTACCTTCTGTTAACAAGAAACTTAATGAATTCTTGATATCAATGACGCTTTTTATTTAAGTTGGCGGCATTTTTTAAAAGTGTTGTTTAGTGTCTCCTACAGACGACGCTGGGACTGAGGAGGTTAAATAGTAAACAATTTATTTCATGATGTGTATTTATTCTAAATACAATGCAAATTATTCCTTATTAGAAATGGCATGTTATTTTTTAACCAAATGAATTATTAGCTTTGAAATTGTATTGTTATTCCAATGCTTAATGTAGGGATTATACAGAGGATGTGAAGAAATATGTGTATTATCAATAAAGTATAATAGTATTATAGTATGATTAACACTTCTATTCATCTATATATATATATATATATATATATATATAAGCGAAATACCACTGACTGACTCATCACGAGATCTCAAAGATTATTCAATCGATTGACTCGAAATTCAGCATAGTTACTCATTTTGCGATGTAGACACTCACTAAGAACGGATTTTACGGAAGTCTTATCCAAATTGTAATTTCCATCCGTTAATTTACTCTTATCCGTCGGTGATGTAATTTTTGGTGACTTTATCGCCAAAAATGGTATGACCGACGCCAAACAGAATATATTTTTTTATATGTATACTGTGTATTGTCACCAATTAAGTTTACTTGGTGAGATTTGCGCGTGCGAAAGGGAAAAATACCAAATAATTTTATAATAAAGTGTTGATAGAGGATTTGCAAGATTTGGGCGAAGGGGCTCTTTGTGTGAAATTTCGTACATGTCGAAAATAAGAAAAGTACATATTTATCGATAGAAATAAATGAGTTTGAAACCCCACGGTTGGTGAAAGTGTAGTTTAGCTCCAAAACTTTGCGAGATTTTGAAAAATGCTAAAAAGGCGACTTCTTATGGAGTAGCACACACGCAAGACAATCTTCGTTTACTGGAGGACCTCGCTACATGCATGAACGAACTCAAGAGGCTATGACATACGTAAGAAGTTTTGCCTATCCCGACTGGCACGACTTTTTTCCAGGATTGCAGTCACTTGCAATCCTAAATGGTCAGAAATCAAAGATGTCTTGAGGCCAGGACAAATATCTTATTATAGACACGATACTATTGCGAGGGAAATTGCCATTTCATTTGAAAGCCAAGCACATGATGAATCTTCTGACAAAAGGTTGCTTCTTTGGCAATATTAGGCGTAACATGTATACGGTGGAATGAATTTTATCCATATTATATATATATATATATATGGGGTGAATTTTTACTAATTTTTTTTTATTTTTCTCATATATTTGAATGTCGAGAATAACCATTATCCCAGACAATCAATTTCTTAAGATTTTAAATTTAGATTATCATTAACGTTTTAAAAATTAAAAATTTTCTTGATATTTTACGTATAGGTTCCAAAATATTATATTATCATCTGCCCATCGAAGCGGGCGGGTATCAGCTGGTTATTATATGAAGGCAATACATTTTTATTTGGTGATTATTCATACTAAGCGCAAAATAAATATTCAGTGCCTAATGTACCTTGGTGCCTTCGTTTTATATATTTTTAATTCAATATATTAGATTGTTATTGAATCTTTTAAATCATTTTAATAATTTCAGTTTTCACGTTTGTTTGTGCAGTATGAAAATAAGTATTTTGTAAGGGAAATGAACATGGAAAGAGTAAAATTAAAGTGGCACAATGCTTCTAGAATCGCAGGCATCATAGCTCGTGAATCCTACTTGCCTACCTCGACTCTACCAAAAATTGTCGAATGAAGTAATAGGGATTGTTTCTCAAAAACTCAAAATGCATTTGAAACTCCTTACCAGTATTTGATTAGGAAATTGATGAAGTACTATACCTCATTAAAAGTGTTTATAACTTATTGGAGAGCCAAAATTGTTTTCAAGAATCATTACCAACATCTTAATTCGTATACATACTATTATTCACAAAATTTAAGAATTAGATAATTCAAAGAATAGAAATAAAATTGTGTGTATATTTTAAATTACTACAGTTAAATAAAACTTCAATAGTTAGTCTTGTGTAATTATAGACTCAATAAGTTTCAAAATATGATTGTTGAAAATAATTGGTAAGGTGCTTAACGAGGCAAATTACGAAGCATTACTAAACGATTATTTTCTTTTTATGTATGCTAGCATTTAAAATAGTTTTATCACAAACTTTAAAAGAATCTGATATAAACTATATTATTACAGGTGTTTATTAAGAGTTCTGGAAAATCTAGAGTCATAAATCTCTCGAGCAAACTGTCATCGATGACAGGACATGTAACATTTTAACTAATGTATACGTGACAATTACAGTAAAAAGGAAAATATATATATAAAGAAAGATTATTTCCTACTTAGAAATTTATAATTACCTAGTGCTGTTTTAGAAAAAACATTGAAAGCTTATAATAATCATGTTCCCGAGATATATGGAAAACATATTTACATTTTAAAGTATTCAGCTCATCATCGTTACTGTACTGTTTCTTTTAAAAGTGTGTCATATTTTTACATAAA
>BMAW01095802.1:5730-23265 GCA_019974015.1 Nephila pilipes
ACTTTTCACCTTTCAAAAGTTTTCTAATCTGAGTAAAAATTTCTTTTGAACTTTTCACCTTTCAAAAGTTTTCTAATCTGAGTAAAAATTTCTTTTGAACATTTCACATGTGAAAAGTTTTCTAATCTGTGGACTAACGAATATTCCTCTTTTAGTTTAGCATCGCTGATATTTGGGAAATGACTCTTGATGTATGCGAAACTTACTTCCATAGTTTTTACAATTTCTTTTAACAAGGCCCAACTTTATGCGTAAATTAAAAAGAAGTACATACTTTTGGTCAATCAAAAGGGTGTATTTAACAATATGTTGCCTTGGTATGTAATTCTCTCTTTGAGGTCGATCTTTAACAGTAAAGTGCTTGTCAGCAGCTCTAAAATGGCACAGGAAACAATATCTTGTAAATCTATTCTAAAACCTAAGAATAAAGTCAAGCCTTTTAACATCTCCTTATTACTGATATTATACTTGTCATATTGTACTTCCTTTTCTAACACGGTCGTACTACTGAACGATTTATTCATTGCCACTAAATATGCCTCCAGTATTAATGGCTTAGAATGCCATTGAGTAGCAACATTGTTTGCCTAGAAGAGTCTATGAACAGATACACGGATATGTTTAAAATCAAGCTCAGTCATAAACCATCAATATTTATGCGCGCTCACACGGAGTTTTGCATTGTAAAACATCCTAAAAACTGTTCTTGTCTCTTTCACTGTAATGAATTTCTAGAGAGTCAATCCAATAATTTCCACTACTAAAATTACCGATTGGTATTCGGTAAGAGATTTAGGTTTCCGACTATGCCGTTTAATTTTCTTTTCTGAATCAAAGACGGTATTGCTTTATGCTTAAGACTGAGAGATTGATCCAATGATGTTAACGTTCCGAATTTTTCCGTGTTTCTGCCGTAGATATTAATTGTTCAAATGGAGGAATTGGAGTGTGAGTGTCACAGGCAATTCAAAATTGAGTGGAATAAGTCCGCTTTCAGATGGCACATAAAGATTATTTTTCTTACTGGAAGGTAGAACGATTTTAGTTAGGCAAAAATAACAATCCCTTGCATGACTCGCCTACTTTCGATAGATCATAGGAACTACAAATGACATGTAACTACCAATCTTTTTACTTTTCATCCACTGAAACAAATCAAAATAACAAATTATATACGAGATATAGAGAGGATGGCATTTTTTATCATAATCTCCTACGTTTCACTCAAAATCATATCTTATTTAATTTTGGCTTATTAATTTTTCAAAATAATACCTTATTTAACTTTCGATGCTGTGAATTCGCAGTAAAATGTCTACATAAATAGCAAAACCATCCAGTGAATTAAACATTAAACGGTACATTGTTCATCTAAGAAAATAAAAAGAAATTAATGTACTACCAACATACTTCGCTAAATATACTCACTACAAAAAAAATCACTTCAAATAACTGAACAGAGTACGGTTATCACACAATTAAAACTCTCATAGTCCATCGCTCTCTAATCCCTGTTCTGAGCTCGCGCACTATTAGAAAGAATGACTCATTATTGCTCCAGGTATTACTCCAACATAAACAAAGGTAATAAATTAGAAGGATGCACGGATACACTTGAAACAGTGGTTTTGAAAATCCTTATATAGGAAGATCGATTTCTTTTTGACGTATTTTTCAATTTATAAAAAACTTCGAAGATTATGGCACATTTTTAAAATCATATTTGACATTAATACATGTAAATGTGATCGAAACGTAAGCTTTAAACTGTCTACCAAAATCCTTTTTTACGTTTTATTAGAAGTTTTAAGAGTCAATGTGATCAAGAAACTTTATTAAAACCTTCAGAGTAGTTATTTCAATTTCTAATTTAATTATACTTCGAATAAATTAAAAATTCTAGTTTGAGCTCTTAATAGGAATTTCAGTTTAAAATATTAATCAAAATTGTATATTCAAATATTTAATAAAATATTCAGTTTAGCGTATCAATGCAGAAAAAAAATTTCTGAAAATATAAGTAAATTGGCAAATGTACTTTTAAATTTGAATTTTACTTGAGAATGAATGAAAATAAATTAGAATATATAAATTTTCTTTAGAAGTTTTACTTCTCTCTTTTGCAAAGCAGTTTATTATATGCTTAAATTAAATAAAAATATCTCTTCGATTAAGCTTGAGCAAAACAAAAATAATGTGAAGGGAGCCTTTAAAATTGAATTCTTTTTGACCGAGATGATAATAAAAATTTTAAACATTAGTTTGTGTTTTAGTAAAGTTTAGTGGTATCTTTAGTTAACAACCTTTTTTACGAACAGACAATAAAAGTGACTATCGTTTAAAATGCAAAACATCTTTTCAAAGAGGAAAAAGAGCCAGAGAGAAGTAAATTGAGGATTTTTTTTTAACTAGAAGAAATAGTTTACGAACAAACGAGAACAAATTAGAAATGGAAAACTCAGGGGGAAATTTAAGTGAAAAGTTGAATAACTGAAAGAAAAGTACAGGAGAGAAAGTAGTTTTTATGTCAAATATAACTTTTAACTTTAACTAAAAATAATGAGACTATTCTTAAATTTGTGTGTTACAGCAACATTAAAGAAAAGAGTGAGGTGTAAGGGCTTTTGAAGTTTGTGCTATATGCAACACTCAGAAAACTTCATAAAATTTAAAGAGCATTTCATAAAATTCAGATATTCGAGAGTTTTCATCTCTTACAAAACTTAGGAGTTAAAAAAAAGTTTCTGTTTTACTACCACGCATTGATCAGAAATGTCATATTGAAGAAATTTTTTTAAAGTATTTTAACGTTTACCTTATATAGTTTTAAATATCGTCTTTGCACTTTATACTTAAGCCGTCGGAACGCTTTAATTTCGACTACGGATCGGTCTGTAAGAAGAACTTCGTTTTGTTTTTTTACATTTGAGAACTGAACTGCAAATTTTCATAAAAACATTTTATTCGTACATTTCATTATTTTATTTCATAATAACATTTTCACGTATTTTGAAAAATAATTTTCTTTACTGATATCTTCCAACAGATATGAATGCACCAAAGAGAAGTGAGAGGGGGAAGAATTGTGCAAATATTCTATACAAAATCGAAAGAATCTTAGTTAATTCTTTTACCATCAGTTACCAATGGCATACAGTGCTTCATTATCTGAATGTAAAATGCAATAAATTTTTTTAGAGCAATTAATTCACAAAGTAAACATCTTTATCTTTGTGTCGATTTGCAAGCCCATCTCTCTTCAACTGTCCTTATTGACATTTCTAGGACTTCGATTGATTCTTTTCCTCAACATATAAATCGTGTAAATAGGAAATCATGTAAATTGGAATTATTACAAGATTTCAAGTGTAATAAATTGCAAGATATTAAGATTGGGAAGATAATAGCAGATGATACAATGAGATTTAGTGAAGATGCAAAGAGAAGAGGTTGAGGAAATCTGCATCAGCAATAGCAGATTGAAGGTTCAAATAATAGAGAGAAAAATTACACGATATGTAATTCAAACTCGAATTCAATGGCCAGGGTAGCCTACTGGTCATTCATGCGGACTCGAGACCAACATAGTTTTCGTCGAGTCGTGGGTTCGAATCCTGATGACACTAAGGACTCATGGTGTTGCGTGGTTAATGTTCGTTAAATGTGGTCCCAAGTCCTTGGAGAAATATGGAAGTTAGGAAAGAGTGGTGTTAGCTCAACTATCGTCCTCATCCCTTTTCAAAGGTACAAACCTACAAGTTATGTCACCAATAACTCTAATGTTGCTTCTCAGTGCGTCGTTAATAAACATTTATATCATTAGTTGGATTCAATTCTAACTCGGACCCTCATAGGAATACATTCAGATAAGTAAACATTCATGATAATATTTAGTCGATACCACGTTAGGAATCAGCTCCACAATTGTAGATGATTAATCGTTTTGCGATCATTCTAAGAATAGAAATAAAATCCAGTTGCCTTTACAAGAAGTGACTACTTTTTGACTGATTAGTTTTAGAATCTCGATGTTTCTCAGTCTAATTAGTGAAGCAGGGATATCACAACCTTTTGAAATCTGATTCATGCTAGATTTGTTCAAGATAGATGGTTTTCTATATGTTCATTTCATTTAATTTTTTCTATATGTTCGGTTAACCTGGATTTCGATACACCAGACCAGGTTTTGTCCCAATTATTCCGGGGTTTGATTTCAGGATAGTATATTTTGAAGCTATTCTGTATTCAGAACAGTCAATCAAGTAGTAAAAATTAAAGGAACTTTTTGGTGAATTAGGTGTTATATCCTAACAGTATTATGTTGAAATTTTAAGATACATAACAGATATAATAATTAACACTAATGATGACGTCGTATACTCCCCCATAATACTAATATAAATTAAGCTTAATTGATCTAACTCATATTGATTCTTATGAATAATCATATTAATGTGCCATTATTGAATGTAATGCTGAATTTTTTGTGGATAAGTTTAATTGATTCTACTATGAATATTTTGATCAAGCACATATATAAAATATTTTAAGTATATTACGCAAATTGTAGGTAGAGTTAAATGCTTTTACTTAACAAATGGCGAAATTGCAGACCGTAAGGGTAGTAATGTAATTCTTAACGTATTTATAAATTTCTGCAGCTCAGTATAATAGCTTTGGTAGCCTGGTGGTAATTATTGCGGGCTCACGAATTGCGTTGCTTAGTTCTATGTTCGAGCCCTGATGAAATAATAGATCCACCGTGAGGGGCTAATTAAAGCTGGCTGGTTTGTAGAAAATCCAATGGAAGGAATCGATCAGACAGAAATTGCGGCAACTGTCAATTTAGGATATTATGCAAATTGCAATAGTTTAGAGCCATCGCTAGTAGTGCGCGCGCAGCGCATCTCTGTATGCTGAAAGCGTATAACATAAAGTGCTGCTGCGGACGTTGAAAAAGCTCTTATGTTATTTGTTAGTAGCAAGCGTTTGGTGAGATCCTGGTATGCTCTCCACGACGGAAAGATAAGAAATCTGCAACTAGGAGTGTTGAAACGAGGGAGTAATCGGCCTTCGAGAGAAGAGGATATTTTCCTATCAGCGCAATAAGCGCTCGATGTGACAGTCTCCATCATGATGCGAGGTTTGGAAGCAGTGACGCGAGCACCGAACAACTCGAAAAGCAGGCACTGGACGACAGAAGGTGACGTCAGAGCTGATGATGGTTCACCTGCCGTGGTCGGTGAGATGGATCGCACGTTCTCCAGGCAGTGGCAGCACGTTGTCTACTGCTACGGGTAAAATTGTCGGTCTTCTGTCAATTCGTCGTCGTCTGCTGCGCCGTGGATTGCGTGCAGCTGGTGCTTACAGGATTCCCCTGGCGAATCATCGACGGTGCGTCGCGGCAGGGGCTCTGAGCACAGAGACAGGCGATCTGATTGGCACCAGTGCTTTCAGATGAATCACCTTCAATTTGATCAGGAACCTGAGGCCGTTTCTGTAGATGTTATGCCGGTCACGCCTGCCTTCTGAGTAGTATTGAACGACATATGGTCGAAGCAAGTTATGGTCTGGGGTGCGATTTCGTATCATGGACGAGTCAATTTGATACGAATTGAGTCAATCCAATTGCGCAATCAGGTGCGTCCGTAAGTGCTCGCCTAGTCATCTTCCTTTCCCAAGCATCCCTGGAGCTATCTTCGTTAATCGGATAATGCACGCCTACATGTTGCGCGGACTGTTCGAGACTTCTGTTCAGCACAACGCATGCAACCTGGTTCCCGGCCTGCCTACTCACCGGGATATGTCGCCTATTGAGCAGCATTGAGATATGGTTGGTTGGCGACTCTGCTGTGCCGCGTCACTGCAGTTTCCAAAGACGAACTTTAGGTTGCGCTTAACAAACGATATAGAATTCTCTTTCCTCAAGCAGATATTCAAGCATCTGTTTCGACTCCCACACGTCGTATGCAGCAATCTTTTGCAGGCATGGATAGCAATTCAACTACTGATTTGGACGCTTAATTTGTTTCTTTTGTTTTGAAAAATTTACATTCATTTGATCAGTACAAGTCGTTTACTGCATCTAAATTCCATTTGATTCTTGATGACTTCATGGTGTTGCATTTTCTACAAACAGCAGTGTATGTTATATCTATCTGGTCTAGGTCCCAAGCTTTTCCATTGGCGTGGTGTGGATGTTTGGAGTGGGAGGTTCCTGCTAAAGTGTCCTCCTTGCCCCTTGACTGAGGTTCAAAATTACGAGGTATGTCACCAATAGGTCTCGAACTTCACTTTAGTGTGACATTAATAAGCAATCACAGTCACAATCCCTCATATTTTTTAAAGATGCTTTCTTAACGGTTAGTTCGAGCTTTATATATATATATATATATATATATATATATATATATATATATATATATATATATATATATATATATATATATATATATATCGAATACTATTTATGAGATATATTTCTATTTATCTTTCAAAATAATATTTACTGATTCCGTTCAATTCCTTTTAACTGATTGAACCAAGAACCTTTTCCTTGAAGATTTAAGTGAGTTCCTATTCAGTAAATATATTATTTTTAATTATCTTTTTTCTATTTGTATTACTATAATTATAACAAAATATGATAGATTATTGACGAAATATCTTGTAAATTTGAGCCCCGAAGGCATAATGAGGATAACTCGTGATCTGGTAATTTTCTCATCAAACTTCCAAAGATTTTTAAAAGCCAGTTATTTTCAAAGTGAAGATGACCTTATAATTCTCTATAAGTGTTTTAATTTAATATTTTTATGACCCCTAAGCTTAATTAAATCTATCGTTTTGAAAAGGTATCATATCCAAGTTTTTCACGAATTCCGTTTTTAGTGATTTAGCATTCCCTTAGCTTTAATTTATACAATGCTAAATTTCAATCGAATTATTTCTATCAGTGTGGCTCTCATTTCCACCGCCATTCATGCTCTGACTACCCTTATGGTCTCCTCACTGTACTCATATAAGGCTCCAGAAATTTCAACAGCCTATTACAAGGTTTTATACATTGCAATAATAAATAAAGGACCACATTTACTATATATAGACGTAACACCTGAACAATTGTAGCTTTCTGTCTCACTTATCTTGCCTATTATTCCTTAATTCAGGAAAGCTTTACTGTGATATACTCTTCTTATCAAGGGTTGCATGAAAATACACGCCATTTTAATTTAAAGTGGATTTAATCTTATAAGAATTCAAGCTTATTTTAAAAACGGGTCATCTTTGGGTAAGAAAAATATTTTTCCTAAACACCACGTAGGACCATAATTAATTAAGAAAACATTTCTGCATCATGTGTAATCCCTTTAATAATAGTATATTACTAATTTAAGTTTTCTAGAAATATAACGGAAATGCAGTAGTACCTCTTGTAAAGGACACCTCTGAATAAGGGATATCTCTATTTAAAGTACAATTCTTTTGATCCCGGTCCTTTGAATAGTTTACGTATTTACCTCTTATTAAGGAACACCTCTATTTAAGAAGAAAAATGCTTATAACTATTATATGATAACTATTTTGTTCCAACTTATCTTGAGATGACTAACTTCTCACACGCGCTTGGTTTAAGAGTTTATTGTTAAGCATTGGCATCTCTTAAAATTGATGAAATAAACAACATTTCATTAGAAAAGCCACAATGAACTATAAAGGGACAATAATAACTATTGCATCAATTTTAAAGGTTGCCAACTTTTAGCAACAAAAACTTAAACCAAGCGCAAGGGTGAAACTACGGATCTCAAGATAAGTAGGCAAAAAATAATTATCTTGGGTTCGTTTGAATTGAGACTGATATGTATTGAGTAACATAACACCACAGTATCAAAGTCAGTACAGGAAAATAAAAATAAAAATATCATCAAAAAAAATCATGTTTTATTGCTTATGAGTCACAATTGTTTTTCAACGGCATTATATTTTTGAAGTATGGAAAAACATATTTATATTCTTTAGACATTTGACTTATTTTATTTCATTTGAAGGAATGAAATGTTTTGATATGTTTATCGCATTATCCTCCTCAAAAATCTGAAAAATAACTCAGAAATATTATTATAAGAAATGAGGCAAAAGCTCTTCATAAATGGAAAATATATGTTTTCTTTTTTTGTCATGAAAGTTAAGCAAATGCAAAAGTAATAAGAGGAAAGAAAGTTTAAAAGAAAAGTAACTTTTATTAAAAATGTTTTCAAAAATCAAAAATATGTGGCACACAAAAACAACATTTACTCGGCTTTTAAAAATGAAGTGAAGTTAAATTCTTATTATACGTGATAAAAAAAAAGCTGTGTGGAATATGAGTATGAAGAAGAAATTTTAATACTGTAGTATTTTAATTACAATACTGTGGTATGCGAAATTCTCAGAAAAGAGTTACTATAATTCTGTATATGTTTCATTTAGAGTGTGATTGAAAGTTTCTTTAAAATGTTTCATTACTTCAAAATGTATACCTGTAGTAAATGTTCTTATTAAATTTGCATTGTTCTAAAAATAACAGGGAAATATTTTATTTACATGAAAAGAGGAGAGTCTTAGTTATCAAAGAGAAAACTAGTTTTTTCTAATGTTGTTTAAGTCTCGTATATCTTCCAAAGAAATTTAATTAGATTGTATCACTAATTGAGGATTTTGAAATGAATCTAAAATTTTATTGTATTTCTAAATTCTTTTTCTACTGAATAATTTATATTTTTAAAGTTTGAATTATTTACTTATGTTAGAAAAAAATATTTTATTAAAATTAAAGACGTTTATAATTTACATTGCATTTTTCAAAAAGGAAATTCTAAATTTTTTTTGTGTTATTTAAAAACGTGTGCACAAACCAAGTATTTTATAAAAATTTTTTTATGTTATATGAAAAATATTCTTGAAAAATATGAATTTATATTACTACATTTTTATTTTGAAAAAACTTCAAACAATATTATTATATGATTTTTTCTAATAATATCATGCAAATGAAGAAGAACTTGGAAGAGATGAATGGATAGAAATAAATTATATTAAAATCTTTGTTTTTGACGAATCTTTGATAAAAGAAAGATTATTTCTAAAATTAGTTTCTTGAGATTAAGAAAAAATATTGATTATTTTAAACCGGCATTTGATATATTTTTTCCAAACTAACTGAAAAAAGATTTCAAAAATTAAGAAGAGTTCTATTTTCCTGTAAAAATAAAATGGAAATTAAAAACGCCGAATAATAATACTGTTGTAATTAGTAAAAAAGAAAGCAAAAATACTCAAATTTAATTATGTTTAATTTCAAAAGTAAACATATTTACAAAAATATTTTAAAGAAAAAGTAACAAGAGATTTCTTTTCATAATAGTCTCTGTAGGTGTTGAAATGAATTTGTGAAAGAAAATATAATTTTTAGGCAAGTAATTTGACAAGCAATATCCAGTTTTTGAAGCACTTAGTTTTTGTGGAGCTAGGGTAGGATATTAAAATATAAAATTAAAACATAAATAAAATGAATTCTTAAATGTGTTATTGAGAAATAGAGAGCGGTACTTAAGAAATGTACAACACACACCCACACACACACACACACACACAAGCAAATTACAATACATTCCTTCTTGAAAAATGGAATTTTTCTTCCATTCCCGCTTTATTTACAACCGGAATGGCACAAAAGAAGCAGAAGTAGTTATATGACTATGATGGCAACATTTGCATTCAGGAATGTCCGAGTCGAGTTGGGGTACAAGACTTAGTTCTACCAAAAAAAAAAAAAAAAAAAAAAAAAAAAGGAAGATATTTTTTCTTTTCTATCGATTCTTTTTCTTCCACTCCACTATTGTTCATCCTCCGGAGTTTATGCGAATATGAAATGATTGAAAGAAACTATATTTTCTCGATTACTTTTTGAGATTCCTCTCTAAGCAAACAGGAGGAGAGATGACAGGTTATTCGGGTTATTCACAAAATGATGTACGATATTTTAAAACGCAATGATGAGGATATTTTTACGCCCAAACTTACCAGAACGCTTAAAATGGGGCAGAAAGGGGGCTCATATATTTTCAAATATCCCTCGGCTGGTTATGCTACAGAAGTTGCGGAACCACACCAACGAAATGGCGTATCAGCAAGAAAGTCGTTTTGCGTCCTGGAATATGCGAAAGCGAACTTTGTAGTTTTAGTCCAACCTGCTTTTCAACGACGTCTTGAAAAGATAGTAATTTGCGGATAAAAGCAATCGAAAGGGGTATCACTAGTTTGAAGGAATAGGCTGCCTTTGCAAAGGTAAAAGTACAGGGAGGTCAACTGTTAGTAACGAGAATGTCGAACTAGTTATTGCCCTCGCGTGACTCAAAGAAGTCATATCAAACATTTATAATGCAATAAAATGAATATGCTTGAGTTTTCCTTGATTTTAAATACGTTTTGGTAAATGAACGTTTACAAAAAGGGTATTTTATATATATATATATATATATATATATATATATATATATAGTATTTTAAAATAACATACATAATTTTTAATAATTCTATATTACAGGAGAACTCATCATATGATTTGGTAGTAATTGCGACTTGAATCTTATTTCTACCACCTATATTTAGGTATATCCTGTTTATCTCAGGGAGATGCTTACTTTTGTTATTTTTCTCAAGCTAAGAATTGCAAAAAATTTGATGAAATACAAAGAACAATTGAATTTTGGTCTGATTTCTTTGAATCTCAATTGAGATTCCTGCACATTTATTTCAAAATTAATGTAAGAAAATTTGCAAGTTGTTTTTGTGATGTGATTTTTGTTCAAAATTGTCTTGCTTAAAAAAATAAACCATGTGTTCCAGAAAACTTCATGTTGCTTTAGAGCGATGATGAATAAAATTTTATTACAAAAAAAATAAATTTGAATTAAACCAATTTTTAATTTAAACAAAAAAAAAAAAAAAAAAAAAAAAAACAAGTAAAATGTGTGTGTACAAATAAATATTCCCATATTTAGACACTAGAAACGTTTCAACATTGAAAAATATATAACCTGACTTGTTTTACAAAAAAAAAAAAAAAGACAAGTTTTGTTAAACATTTTTATAACTATTCTTCATGATTTTTAACTCATTCTTAAAAAAGACATTTTGCACTATCAAATGCTTATGATTTTTTTGTAATCTAATTTTTCCAAGACAAATAAAAAGTAAATGCTAATTTAATACGACTTCTTTATTTTGTACGTTAAATTGTATGGAAATATTTCTTTGACTGCTTAGGTGATAAAATCAAGAAAATTATCTAATTTAAAATATTTTTAAGAAAAGGAGCTCGATAAAAATAAACTTTTAAATGTTTAAATTGTTTATATAATTTCAATTATGTTTAGGGCAACAAAAGTCACACACAAGAAAAAAATCTTAATGCGTGTACATTTGATTCGACCTTTAATATTGAATTCAAGAATTACTCGTATATCATGATGATATAGAAAATGGGAAAGTTTGAAAAAAAATTTCAAATTAAATGCAGAAAAACAGAGGAAAAGAAAATCATTTTTTCAGTCCCTTCTATCATTCATTTTAATTTCCAGAAAAGATCCAAGTTTTACGATAATATGTGAAAAGGTCATTAGATTCCTACATTTGAAGAGTATTGTATTTCAGATTCAAAATGATTTTGTGGTCTATGTTGTGCTTGTGAGATTAATGATTATTGGATAAAGATCAGTTTTATCTTCTCAATGAAATTGAAATGTAAGTTAGCAAGAGTTAAACACAAGCCAAGTACAATAACAAATACATAGGTTTAAGGTTTTTAATTTTATTGCTTTTATTCTGAAATTATCACATTAAGCAATTTTAAATATTACACTTATGTGGCATACTTATATTCTTTTCTCGCTCTCTTTCATTAAAACAATCATAAACATTATTTATTGTGATTATACACAACTAATTTTTTAAAATATGTAAGTGATGAAAAAAACATTTGTCACCTCGTAATACATTTTTCAATAATAGCATATTTAATATAGAGTAAAATTACAATTTTTTTCATGGTTTCATAATGACATGGTTTTCATGATGTTTCTAGTAATTAACCTTCCATTTTATTTGTAGTATGACGTTTTGAGTTTAAATATGTTTTGCTTGTACTGCTGATTCAGTTGCTGCTCTCTCAACTGATTTCTTTCATCTTTCATAAATTTCATCTGTTACTTATTTTCAGTCATATCTTGATTCCAGTTTACATACAATTTGAGGTAATACGTAAATCGATAAGTAAATAAAATGCTTAATTTTTATATTTGTTTCACTCCAATCCAATAAAAAAATTGGGGAAAATTTTTACCACTTATTTTTGAAAATTGACTTCATTAGTGGTGAAAGTAGGTATCAGACATGTATTACATATATTTTATTTCAATCCAATAAAAAAATTCAGGAGAAATTTATTTTGACGTATTTTTGAAAATTAAGTTCGTTACTGGTGAACGTAGGCATAAAAATATACGCAAAACATAATTTTTTTTGAAAAGTGGTCAGGTACAACATTTTTGGGTTGCCTAAAACAATAACCCATTAGATGGCTAATAAAAGTAATGAAGTGTTTTGCAGCATATAAATATGGTATATAACTTCGGTATGTTGTCTTTGAGTAGCGTATACAGTTGGGTTTCTATGTTATCAGACTGGACAGATACGCTTCTTGAATTTCGCGAAGAAAAAAAATACCACGTCTAATGAATTTTTTAATTCTCACTTGAAGTACAATATCTCATAAAAAATTAATATCAGAATGAACGTATAATGGACTTTTAATTTTCGAGTTCTCAGTAAACGAAACTGAAATCTTAGCCATCATCCATCGTAGAATTTAAAACTTAACAATGTAAGTGATTTTGGGAAAGGATGTGCTGCCATGTAAAGAAAAGTCAAGGCAAGATAATATTTAACGCATTTTTGCTAAGGGCGTATATTTACAAGGGATGTTAAGCATATATAAAATTAGAATCAAAACGAATCGTGAAATCATCATGAGCTCTTCGTCTCCTCTCTTCCCTCTTTCTGACGCAATTCTAGATGAAACCTTATAATGAAAGAGAGATGCAAACGCACGCACACACACATACGCATGTATGTACAAGTATCTGTATATTATCTCATCAAAAAGTAGAAATACGTTTAGTACTTGCTTTAATTATATTGTCTTGTAAATTACTTTACTTGTTCAAATACAAAATATTTTTTTAAAATCAAAAATGTATTTGAAATAATGAAATGGTGCATTTATTCCAAACATTATTAACACATTAAAATTTTTGATATTTTAAAACATTTTTTTCAATTTAAAAGACGCTAAAAAATCAAATACCAAAGAAAAATTAAGATTTTTAAAGCAGAGTGCTATAAAATAAAAATAACTACACAAATTTACTTTAAAAATAAGACAGAATAAAAAGAAAAATATAGGAATAAGTGATACATTAAAATACGAAATTCGCAATAACTTAGGACAAAAGTGGGTAATATCATAGAGCACTCAAACGAATTACGAGATTTTTAACTTGAATTTTCTCCAAGCTAATGTTCACAGTACTAGCCCGAAAGTTCTCTGCCTTGAAGACAACTTCATCAATGTAGATATTCCTAGACACTGTGTCACAACATATTAAAAAACAGTTCCCTATCATCATTAATGACACCTGCGCAAGAAAAACCATTAAGATATGAGTGATGATGGGAAACTGTCATTTTCCACGATAGAGAAAATGCAGTTATTTGAATTAGACAAAAATTTTTTTATCTTATGAATTATCTTGAACCATTAACTTTTCTTCCTATCGTATGAAAAAGAAATCGCGAATACACATAAATGCATAAAAAGACAGAATTTATCCGAAATCCCCGTTATGAATTAAATATCGCATTCGCACATATTTGCATGTTCGTTGACACAAGTTGATTAAAGCTATTGCTAATGTTAGTTGAGCAATTTGGGTTGAAGAAAAATGATAATTGCCGAAAAATTTGATGTTTAGATGGAAAAAAATAACAAACAGTTATATATATACAGTTCTATCTTTTAATTCAATTATTATAACTCTTAAACTTTTCAATAATATTTTTCCAGTATACGAGAAACCTCTTGTTAGAAACTAAAATATATTTCTGAAGACAATATCCGCCTGAATTGTTTTATCAAATTGAATATGAATCTTGTAGGAAGATAATTCTTTATAGAAAAAAAAAAAAAAAAAAAAAAAAAAAAAGAAACACTAAAGATTCATTTCTCTTTTTTTACACTTTCTCATATTTTAAATTTTCTTTTGAAATGTAACTTTTCTGACATGAGAAATTTGTATTTCTAATAACTTTCATTTTAATGTATTTTTATTGTGAATTGTTAGAGATATCAGTACCTGTTCTCAAATAAGCAGATGTGACACACGCCGCACATGACTATATTAACCATCTATATGAAGCTTGCTTCGCTTCAATGTTCCTATATGTTATTGATATAGAGTAAATATCTCTTACATATATAGAACTTTAGCTAATATAACATGTGTCTTAGATACGCATCGCTGCAAGCGACATATTCAGTGAATTGGGTTGTGGGTGGTTTGTGATTATATGAGTTACATTTTCGAATTCAGACGTACTATGAAAAGGGATCAAAAGTTTTAAACATTAATAGCGTAGTTACAATAATATAAACAATATAATTAATTACATTACCATTAACGAATATTATATATATATATATATATATATATATATATATATATATATATATATATATATATATAGTTTATACTGAAATAAATCTCTTACTCTTGTAAGTGTAAATCCTGTGTTTAATGAAGTTCAGCAATTTTATTCAGCGTAATTCTATGATTTTAAAATTTAAATATTTCTTATATTGGGTTGGCAACTAAGTAATTAGATAAGATTGTTATAGAACATCCTTTAGTTTTTTCAAAGTGTTCAAAGCACCAAACATGTTTTCTTGCTTAATTCCCACCTTTAATTAGTAAGAAAATGTATCGATTAGTTATTTAGTTTTGTTTTAATCCCGATTTAAAAAGTGAAGGAAAAAAAACACATACTTCAGACAAATTTTATTGTGCTATTTCTGATAAAGCAGGAATGCATAGAATCATACAAGAAGTTATGTGCCGCACAAGGGCAGAATTGGCAAATCGTAAGGGTGTTGTTTTCCAACATAATAATGCAAAGCCCCGCACATTTTTGGTCACTCATCAAAAATTATTGAACCTAGGTAAAGATGTATTATTACATCCACCATATTGTCCAAACTATGCAACTCTAGGTTTTTATCTATTTCGTTTTATCCAGAACTCTATAAATGATAAAATTTATAAAGACAATAAAGATGTAAAAAAAATTTTGAATCAGATTTTTTGTTGACAAAAATCATAATTTTTATAAACATAAAATTATGAAATTGCCCGAAAGATGGCAAAAGCTCATCGACAAAAACGATCAATACCTAATTTAATAAAGTTATATTCTTATTTAAAAATTTGGAGTTTTGCTTCTTATTTATAATCTGTAATCACTTATTTTCCAACCCAACGTATTTCCGCTAGTTTTCATATAGACTATGAATGTTTTTGAAAGTTGTAACTTTTTATAGCCAGGTTGTACCGTTGCGGTTAACGCAGAGTGCGATTTCTCATTCGTAGTTTAAAAAAAATTACTGAAAAACTTTTCATACCTCTATGATTCGCATTTATTCATGAAAAACTCGTTACAAAAGTATGATGGTTACATCCAACGCGTAGTTAATAAGTTTTATTGTAATCAAATCTATGCATATTCATATAATATATTATGTTTACAATAGAATATATTTATACGGGGAGTGTCACAATCTTAAGAGCTTGCTCATGAGAGTACTTGCTGCTGGGTGGCTGACTGAACTTTACCTTCACACTATTTTATTATGTGTAGTATCCTATTGTGAAAACATTATTTAGTGAGACGTTACCGACAGTGATGAAAACTTTTTTGTACGGATAAAGCTTCTCAATATTCTTTGGTCTGCAGATGACACTCGCAAGAAGTATTTTTCCATTTGAAAATCGTTAAGCATAACTATTACATTGACTATAGATAAAATATACGCAATAATATTCACAGACAGAATGCATAATTCAAATATGTAGATTCACCGTTATAATCTCCTCCCAGATGTCCCCCTTTTTACGAGCCAAATGTCGATCATTTATTTGAAAAAAATAAAAGCACCTATCACTTATAAGCTTATAATTGATTACTATGAAAGTATTTTTTACCTTCGTAATATGAATGATATTGATGTATATTTAAGTCTTATCCGTTGCTGCATTTCTTATATATGTGATTTTATTTAATATGTGATAACCGTTTTCCTTTTAAAAATCCTTCACAAAAGCATTCGGATTATTCTTTCATGTACAGTGAGTATTTGGATTTTGAAACACAGTTTGACTAGAGATTCAAATAAAATACAAAAAAAAGATCTCGAAATCTAATATGACGTCATCTGAATAATCCTTACATTTGAATTCCAAACAGGAAAAATTTCTTTCTCCTCCGCTTTAGCCATTAAGACGTTTTAGTTAGTTTCATTAACGTCGCAATTAGAAATACCACGAGGCGAGTTACATGACAGATTGCAATATTGAACCTCGGTCACAGGGCGAGGACGACAACGAGCTGGCACTTCTCCTGGGTAAATTCCACACCAACAACGGCACTTTGGGCCCTGGAAGAGATTTAACAAAAACGTGCATCAGCGTGTATCTTTAGCAGCTGGATCGAAACCCAAGGACTGAACGAAAACCGCCGGCCACGAATCAGAAAACCATGACCACTATGCTGCTGCGTCGGCGGGCGAAAAAAGATGTAATGTGGTGTCCGTAAATCTCTTGATGTAATTATCCTCTGCTTTAGTTTGTTGTGCTGAGTGAACGTACGTGTCCACACAGCTTTTCTTTTCATCTGGATATAACATCCTCTCTCATTTACTAAACATGGAATAAATAGACGTTACTCACAGATATAAAGTTCCTTCGTCATGATTGCTTCAAAAAATATATAGTGTGTCAAATCTCTTTCATATTACTTTATACACACGCAAGCAAGTGCCCATATTAATAACATATACAATAATGCATGTATGTATGTATGTATATATATATAGAGAGAGAGAGAGAGAGAGAGAAAATATATGGATCTTTAAAATTAGTTTAACTATTTCGTCCAATAGAGTACCCTATCTACAAATTATTTTCATTTCCTTCTGAATTGGTTTGCATTTTCCTAAGAATCTTCCTTTTAATTTTTTCATTCATTCATATTTTATTATTCTATAATAAAGTAATTTATTATTAGCTTATGTAATTGTTGTTAAATACTTCTTTTGTTTGTATGTAAGGTGTATATATATATATATATATATATATATATCTTCACAATAAAAAACAACTT
>BMAW01095809.1:0-25758 GCA_019974015.1 Nephila pilipes
TTCCTTTAAGATTAAAGATTTATAAGAAGATTTGATATAAAAAAAAACTGTTACAAATTATTTTCATTGAAATATATGAATGAATTGAAAGTTTTTCTTTTACTTGTTGTACTTAAGATTTACTCAGTAGCTTTGAAACGTATTCAATTAAGCTGACAATTATTTTTTAAATTTCACTTGATAACATTTAAACACAAAAGGTAGCCAAGTATTGATTTCGCAAACCCTTAGCCAGGGTTGAGTCATGAGTTCGAGTCCCGTTCAATTGAAAACCGGCTGTGAAATCTGTCGAGATTCTAAGTCATTATGTGGTGTGGTGTGGAAGTTTAGTGAGTGAGTGCTGCCCTATTGCTTGACTGAGGTTGAAATTTACGAAGTCCATCACCATTTGCCTTCCTATTGCTTTGGAATGCGATGTTACTATAAAATCAAATAAAATTGATTACAAAATATTCGGTGTACATTGATTTTTTTTGTGCATTAAAAGGGCGTAAATATAAAAAGTAAAATCATATTGTTCTTAAAGTTTTTCCTTCTTTTACATATTTCGTCGAACAATTTTGAAAACATGATGCATTATTTTTAATTACATGGTTTCAATATGGTAGTTAAATGTGTAAGTTGCAATAATGAGAACATAGTATATATATATATATATATATATAATTATTACAAGGAGTTTATCATTGAACTATCGTACTCTCAGAGAGTGTAATCATGTGATTACAGAAGCTTTTAATTTAATATTGTTTGAACGTACTTGCTTCTAGAAAATATTTTAGTTATATGGTATAGCTGTCGCTTTCTTTCTTTCTTTTTTTTTTTTTTGAAAACTTTAATTTACATAATACTCGACTGTAAGTTATGATAATTTTTTCAAAATTTAAAACTATCAAGGAACATGAAAACATTTCACAAAAATAGAATAAATTTTTAAAAATTCTAATGTTAATTTAACAGACAAATAACTATTATACAATGCCTTATTAATATTTTCGTAATATTTTTCTCATACTTAAGGGATATTAGTCTATATTGCTCCAAATTCTTCATCAATATATCTGATACTTAAGCAAATGATACAATAAAATCTTATTTCAGAATAAATTATTTTTAACAATTTCCTTAACAATATGGAGCAAATAAAAGTAATATGTAAAATAATAAAATAATTTTTACTTTTACATGTTTTCTAGTCAACATGTCAATCATATCAATTCTACTTTTTTAGTTCTTCGTACATGTTGTACACCAAAATCTAGAAAACATATTTTTAAACTTTGGAATTTTCTTAAGAAGAAACATGTGCCTATATTTAAAAATTTTCAATTCTCGTAAAATCAAAATATGTATTTGAAAGTTTGCAAGTCATTAAATTAATAATGGGAACCAGGAAATCAGAAAAAAAAATTCTTATAAGATAAGGCGCCAAATATTAAGGATCTTTCTTTCTCGTGAATGATTACTGATTCAAAAACTGCAACCCTTACTATCTCTCCTTTGTAACAAGATGAACCAACAATACCACACCCAGCGAATTTGAGCTTCCCAGTTTTCCGAGCGGGGGAAAGAAAATTTTGCCTCAAGCCTAAAAGCGCCGAGTTGAAGGGATATTTTAACTTAGAATCTGCCGAATTCTAAAGGTTAACTGAAATAATTATTAGAATTTTTTTGATAATTTTGCACCCAACTCAAATTGCCCCAATAGGAAAGAAAATTTATATCAAGGCACTTGCTTTTATTAGGAGTTTAATTATAACGAAAAAACACAGATTGTAATATATATTTATTTTAAATTTCTCTCTCTCTCTCTCTCTCTCTATATATATATATATATACGTACATACATTTTTCATTTACTTTTTTTACAAGATTTTATTTGGATTACTATCATACTGAAAACAAAAGTTTTAAGATCATTACCTTAACTCAATTTTCGTTTATAGTGAAACAATATCTATAACAGGGGTATTCAACCTTTTACACTTTGGGAACCTTTTGAGCTTACCGTTTTCTTGAAGGAGCCTCTTGATCTAAGTGCAAAAAAAAATAGGATATCAAAACTTTATCCTACTCAAATTAACAAAATTATAACTTCATTTTTTTTTTTTTATCTCTACACAAACTTCTTAATAAGATAATAAATGGAAAGGTAGGTAATGGCACTTTTTTTTTTTTTTTCTAAAACGTATTCTATGAATAATAAATAAAAGCAACAATATTTTAAATTAAAACAAATTCATAAAAAAGAAAAATTTTAATGACTTGGCTGTGATTGTTTTTTATTTCAAAGTATTTTAACTCCTGGAATAATTGATGAAATCCACAACCTAATGTCCTGTTCTGCTATTAATGTTCCAACCAATCTGTTTCGGCATTTTGTTTTTGTCGCAGCGTACAAAGAGAAAATGTTTTAGCATACATAGGCTGAAACAAAGATTAGATGTTTCACAGTTCTTTCGGCAATTTTAGGATATTCTTTTCTAATGTCAATCCGAAATGCATAATATCAAACTTGATTACATTTTAGTTTCAATTGAGTGCCTGTCAATATATGAATTTGAGATATATCAACTAAGCCAAAGAATGGAGACAAATATGTAACCTAATGTGTCTCGATTAATGTATTTGAAGCACGTGACTTTATGAAATTTAAGATTTTGTTTTATCCAAAAAAATATTTATTTATATTTATTTTTACAAACGAACTGCCTTTAAGATTTCGATCTTTTACAAAAATTAAAATTCTTCTAAAATTTTGGCGCTTTGATTAAGCAAATAGTGATCTCTTACGGAACCCCTGTTAAAGTTTCAAGGAACTCTAGGGTTCCGCGGAATCCAGGTTGAAGACCTCTGATCTATAACAAAGGCTTACAAAAATTTAAGGTAATGATAATAAAGGTAATTATGATAAATTAGCACAATGCGAAAATCAACATATTGAAATTGATGAAAGATGGGTGGAAATATTTAACCTTATCAAAAATAAACACATTCCGTCTGAAAATTTAATTACTCTTGTTGAATTTACGTTGTGCTATTAATGCTGCAGTTGAAAGATTTGTTTCCATTTATAATGATTTTTGGACAATTGAGAAATCAAGATTGAATGTTGATACTCTAGCTGCAGCACTTACCTTAAAATTCAATATGAAGGATATTTCTTACTCCGAAATTTCCGATACATTGACAAAAAATATTCATTAAATGAAAAAGATACTCGGTTAATTAAATAATTAAAAGGGAAATAAGTATAATTAGCGTATTTTTGTTTGAATTAATAAAATGTTTGATTTATTTACGCTGTACTTTGTCAAATATTTAATAATTAAAAAGTAATAACACCAAATTCTCGAGAATAACAATAGAAAAAAAAAATTTAGGAAGAATTTTCTCCCAATATGAAACATTATTAAAATTTACTCGAAAACTACATTACAAACAAAACAAGAGATATAAAAAATTCCTTTTGAAAGCCGTGACGGTTAAAAATAGCATTAAGACGATTTAGTTATGATAGAAAGCAAAATTAGTTTTCGAAAGTTTGTTGATGAAAAAAACACCAAATTACTGAAATCTACCAGTATTTTCTGTAGTCAAGTCTCAAAATTCTTTTGTTTATATTTTTCAATTTTACATCTTTCAAGTTCTGTTTATCATATATAAAACACATCAATCGAAAGATATAAAAAAAAATCTAAGATTATTACTAAATAAAAATCGACTTTACGAAATCAACGAATATTAATTTACGTAATCTAGAAAGCGATTTTAATATTTAATTTACAATTTATTTTTCATGTAATAATTAGTCTCCCAGTCCTTATATTGTAAATACATTAAGTGCTTAAGTAAGCAGATAATTATGTACTTAATTTACAAATTCAAGTAAAAATACAATAGGAGGGAGTATTGCTATAATCGACTTTGTTGTAACAATTAATGCAAGATGTTTTATCAAAAGTGTTTCCAGTGTGTATCGCTCGCCATGTTATCTGTACATATACTGTGATTAAACATTTCATCAAATAAAAAAATGCATCATAATATTTATTAACTCTTTAAAACAATTGTCTAAAATCCCAATTGTATTCTATTTCACATGACTGGAAAAATCGCAGAATTAAGAACTGATGCTTATATTTTCAACAGAGAACTAAATGAACATTTAAAATAACTGATATATAAAAATTAAAGAATAATGTAAATTCGTTATTTAGATTATTACTAGCTTTTGTTAATCACTCATGAAATAATTTACCATTGGAAAGTGATATTTTTAACATGGTGTGATTCTTTATTAACATCACTCTAGAAGCAACACGAGGGCTATTTGCGACAGAACCCGTAATTTTGAACCTGGGTCAAGTGACGTGGACGACACCTGAGTTGGCACCTACCTTTCCAAACTTCCACATCACGCCAATTGAAGGTGCTAGAATCTCAACAGATTTAACGTACATCAACCCCCGCTACACGGATATTTGACATGAAATGCGGGTAACTAAAAATAGTGAACAACCATATGAAATATCTTCCGTATTCAAAATTTAAATTTGCAATAAATAATGATTTAATATTTACATTAATACACACTCACAGCTATTGTAATATGCATATTTAAAAAAGAAGCTAAATTCTCTAGTGACTAAATGAAGAAAAAATTTCAAAAATTCAGGTAACATATATTTATAATACTATTTTTTAGAAATATCCCTTTAACCACATAATTGTTAACACACTAAGAATTAATAAAAATAATTTTTCGCTATGTAATGAAAAAGCATTATATTTTCAAGTACTTACCAACTCCTGTCAAGCTGTTTACCATAATCAATGAAAACATCTTCACTGTAATCAAAGTGAAGTCCGCTCTTTAAAAGTACACAAATTGAATTGATTCGTTTAGTTTAGTTTTTATTAACGTCGCACTAGAAGCAACGCGAGGGCTATTGGCGACGGACCTCGTAATTTTGAACCACGGTCAAGTGACGAGGACGACACCTGAGCTGGCACCCCCCTCTCCTAACATCCACACCACGCCAACGGGAGGACTTTGGGCCCCGAACAGATTTAACCTGCATCAGCCCCGGCTACACGGCGACAAACTGAATTGAAGAATTTCTCATACAATATTTTGCTTACTACGTTATTGCTACATTGAATAAGGCTAGCATTGGGCCACAAAACCCACGAATAAAACTTTTTTGTTTTTATAATGCTTTTTAAATCATTTAAAATTTCATATAATGCTTTCACAAAAACCTCAACACGTGCTTCGGTTTCTAAACAAAATGTGTTTAAGAGATCCAATAGTAGATTTGAGTCCAATAGTTGATTTTGAGATTTGATTTGAAAATTTTTTATAATCGATGAAAAAACTCTGGCACCTTCTTGCAGATCAGTATTTAAGGAAAAGTATAATTTTTTCTGAAAAATAGGAGGAGAGGAACTTTATACTATTAAACCACATCTATACTTTTATATTATTTAATATATTCACACAGATAATAATATAAAATATATATAATTAATATTAAATATATATAATTAATATTAAATATATATAATTAAAATATATAAATTAAATAATATATATATTTTATATTATTTAATATATATATTATTTAATTATTTCACACAGGAAAAAATTTAGAGTAAAATAGAGGCAAACATTTTCTATTCTTTTAAGAAACTGCAAATAATAGTTATCTTTGAAGCAGCATTTAAATTCTTTATTGAATAGATATTCCTTCAACACAAAAGCATTTTGAAACAAATGTTTAAATGGTCCTGATAATCATATTTCAATTAATTGTAAAACATAACATGTTCAAGTCTAATACTGTCTTGTAAATTATAAAGACGAATTTTATGTATTGACTTTTTCTCTTTCCCTCCTTCAAATAATTCATTTTTTTTTAACCTTTTATTTGTTAAAAATTTTACTCAGGGTTTAACAATATTTTTTAATTTTCTTCGAGTATTTCATTCACAACACGAGAAAAGACTTTTTCAAAAATTTAGTTGATGGAAGGTTATTAACACACCCGTCTTTGAATCCTGTGAAAACAGTTATAATAAGCTGGTTGATTATTTTTGTAAAAAAGAATGTTATTATTCTCTTTCAATACAAAAGATTTGATTAAAAATTTTGCAGAAATTAAAGCTAGATGAATGATACGTAATGAAAAATAAAATATCAATTTTTTTTTTTTTTTTTTTTTTTGAAATTCATAACATTACTTAAAATTCACCTATATATTTCAAAGGATTTGATTTGTTATTAATCAAACAAAAGATAATTATTATAGGGTGGTTTATGACACACAAAAAAGGAAGTTCAAATGCTTATAAGTTATATCTTATCTAGGGATAAACAGTTTCTTACAGTTAAACAGTTATAAACCTATTTAAGAATATTTGCAATAATTTTTTTTTTTATTTCCATCTTTTACTTTTTCATTGTTTTATATTAAATGATGTCAAGGTTTGACGTTGTTATAGAACGGCTTATGCTAAATCGAATTTTTAGCAAGTAACGTATAATACCTTATCAAAGTTTCTTTACCCGTTTTGCTCATTATATTTGAGTAGCGACCTATGAGGCAAAATTACAGTCGATACATATTTTTCAACTGTTAATTATTATTACAAAAAATTGATTTAAAAAAAGAACCCAAACGAAACATGAATAGGAGCTGAAACCTTGAATTTTAAAACGTTGCTCTTTTCACATTCACAAAGCTGAATTATCTATAAAACTAAAGTTTATTCTATCCTATAGATATTTTCGATCCTTCACAAATAATATGATTTTGATTCTGATAGGCTCAGAGTACCCCTGAAATTATTTTAAATAAATAAATTATTATTTCTGTAGAGAATTTAAATATTCAATAAGTAGATTCAAATCATTAAATCAAATTTAATATGAAGCAGACGCTAATGTTCAATAAGTAGAATTTTTGATGTAATCATGACTCGATTACTACTAAAATTGCCCACGGTAGCCGATTGGACATGATCGTAAGCTCGTGACCAGCGTTGCTTTTTTCTCAAATGATAGGTTCTAGTCCAGATTTCTCAAAATGTTTACTGTTAAGTGGGGCTGCTGCACTTCAAATCTGACGAGGCTGGCGTGGTGTGGAAGTTTGGAGAGTGAAATTCCAGTTCAAATGTCGTCCTCGTTACTTGACCGAGGTTCAAAAATAATGATGTCCATCGCCAATAGCCTACGTGTTGCTTCTTATTTCAGCGTTTATAAAACAATTAATCAATCAATACTTTTAAAATTAGATCATTAATGAGCGTCAGTTATGGGGATTGCTGAGGATACTATGCACCGGGCCCCCAGCATGATCAAGAGCTAAAATAATGTACTCATGCTAGATGAAAACTTGACAATATTTCTATCGTTGTCAGTATGATGAAAAGTACATCTTATCGTAAGTATTATTATTGTAGGTCTTTGAATTTCGACAATCTTCAAACTAATCCTTGATTATGCGAATGTTAAGTTTTTGTTATTTGATTCGGGGAACTCTCTCTTCCGAGGATCTCCACTTAAACTGGACTTTTTAGAATGTGAGTGAATGTAAAGTTTATTGGCGCAAGAGCCAGATGTGGCTATGATGCGCCAAACAAGATGTAACTGTGGTCTAGGAGCGAAGAAATTAAAAAAAAGACAAAAATTGGTGGAAAAGAAGAAGGGTCGAAAATAGAGACGGATCACTAGGGTAACCCGGGGGCGTGTCATCCGTGTTTACCAAAGACAGTAAACCCCACAGGAAAGAAAAAGATCACTACGGCGCCTGAATCACTAGTCCCTGAGGTCCTCTGATATAATCACCAGGGGCAAGGTGCCGGCTACATCCCTAGATCCTGGGTACCTATTTTAGTCGCCTCTTACGAAATGTATGAGTTACAGTGGGACTATTCTATCATTCCCGGTCGCCACATGGGTGCTGGCATTTTAGAAAAAAAATCTCAAATTAATCATTGATATAAAAACTTTAGAAAAATATGAGTCAGAAAAATGTTCCAAAAACTTTGTTAAGTTTTTGCAACATATTGTTGAAAAGTTGTATTGCAGAATGAAGTTCGTGAAGCATAAATGTTGCTAATATTTAAATAATCATCATCTTATAGAATTGCTACAAAAGGCTTTAATAAATGTTACGCAAAATGTGAAAGATTTGATCAAATGTTTTGTTTAATTTTAAATATTTTTTATTAATGCATATTATAAATGCTTTCTGTATTTGCTTGTTCACAAAAATAAGATTAATTTTAAAATTAGAATAATTTTAAAAATAAGGTTCACATAGTGATACACTTATTTTCTTTTTTGTAAAAATTATCTTTCTTTTAATATTCTTATACTTTAGTGTCTGATAAATGAAATGAATTGTTTGATTAAAAGGAGAGAAAAAATGAATTAAGACGGCTCAAGATCAATAGCCGGATTTTCTTGTGGATTCAAAAATGTAATTTACATTCTGATTAAAGTATTAATTCAGAAGTATTTATTGTTAAGAAGATAAAAATAAATCAAGTGCTATCAAACCAATTATTGTTATTTTAACATTGAAAATGCGAATGTAATTGCACATTTTTTTTTATGAAAGAGGAGAATTATATTATCACTTACTGAAGCAAATTTGAAATTATTTTAAGACGCGATCGGTAGAAAATAATTTGTCAATTTGAGAAAAATTAATTAAACCCTATATTTACATTATGTTTTGTAATCAGGCTTTCCGAGATTTTCAAATGTTTGATAATATTTTTCATACCAAAAAGACATTTAAAAGCTTAAATAAAATGCTTTTAGAAAATCAGCAAATAGTTTGAATTTTATCGAAAGTATGATTATTTAATAAACAAACGTGGGAAAAAAATTAATTTACCAATTACTTTAGCCAATCTATTTCTGTAAAACTAATTCTGTTTCTAATAAGGTATCGGCACCAGTAAGCACATCATCAATATACATATGTTTTAATACAACTGAAGCTCCTAATGGAAAATTCTAAGCTAATTGTTTTAGCGTTCGAGTAACCAAATACAGCGCGCTCGTTGTTCTATAGGTGACAGTAGTCAACTCAAAAAGTTTCTATAATTTTTCTTTTTAATTTAAGTTTATTCATCCTCTATTGCGAAATAAAATTACTCATTGTACCACCATCGAGATCTCTTGTTTCGCGCAGTTTCCAAAAAATAACTTTTTCTCTTTCCGTGTAAACAACTTTCCCCTGCGCTCAAAAATTCCTCTTGTGTCGTTAAATTCACCCCTCCGTCATTTATTGTTTCGAAGCATAGGAGAAAGTTCACCATTCGAGGGGCAACGAACTCTTTCCGTTTTCTCAGAAGGTTAAATTCTTGAGAAAAACATGAAGAAAAATGATGTTTCTGGAGGCAGCATGCACAAAGGATTTTTGATTTGCAAAACATAACTTTATTGAAAGCCAAGCAGTTAAAACAAAGGGAATTATTTTTAATTAATTCTATTTCTTACAGGTAATTGGTTAGACTTGTGTGGTTATTTACTTAAACAATGGATTTCAGATTTACATATTTTGAATACTTAACATCCGAAAAAAATGTTCTAGTCATGCTTCTATTATTATTTTTGCGGTAAGAATTAACTCATCTAATGTTTTGCCACAAGATGAATAAAATATATCAATTTCTTTCGCCAGTGTTATGAAATTGAATCATTTATTTTCTTGACGAATACTTTTATGCGAAGCGGTCTTTATATCAGAATAGAAACGTCTCTCAATTTTAAATAGTACTCCCAATTTGTAAATAATCGACTAGTAAATTGTACATATAATTCACAATTGTGACGCGTTATTTTTTTAAAATTCTCTAAATATACTTGGGGAGTAGGCAGAGGGTTTGAAGTGAGCTGGATTTTTCGGACAGGCCGAAAAGTTAGCGGTGTGGGCACCGCCGCAGTTGCAGCATTTAGCGGGTGTTTCCTTGGGTTTAGGGCATTGGCTGGAGAGATGGTTCTCTGCGCATTTAAGACATCGGGGGGTGCGGGAGCAGAATTTAGAGTGGTGATAAAATGATTGACACCGATAGCATTGATTTGGGGCAGTTCGTTTCTTGAGGGGTTCAATTACGACTTTCAAGTAGCCGATGTGATCTATTGAAAATATTTCTTGGTTTTTGGAATGTCTGGGAACCTGAATTAAAAATAGGGGCATCGCTTGGTTGGTTTTTTTTAGACTTCATTACGTGGCATGTTTCTACATCCCATCCGTAATTTTTGATTTCATTAATGATTTCTTTAGGTTCGGTGTTTACGGGGAGACCGCGATTGACAAATTTTGCAAGTTTTTGGCCTGGAAGCTCATAAGTATGAGCTTCCAATTTTTCCCCCGCAATGTGCTTTTGAATCTGCCGGTGTGAGTTTGCAGAGGTCGGGAAAAGTTTTAAGTTTGACCCATTTAGCTGGCCGACCGTTTTTTCACCAGTAATGGAATTAATGTTATTAATCATTTCATTAGGGTTAGTAACTTTGGTAAGGATGATAGGAGAGATTTTTGGGGTGGTGATAATTTCAGAGTCCATAGACTCTTCTATTTCAAGGTTTTGGAATTGATTGGTTAATGGAACAGTAGGAGTGAAAATGATTGTAGTGGAAGTGGAGGGGGTGGGTGAAGTAGGAGTAGGATTTTTTTTGAAGTTGTAGTGGTCAGCTATATAGGATTTTTTTTTTTTTATCTTTTTACGACGGTTAACCGTCACAAATCCATCTTCGGGGAGTTCAACTGGGTTTTTGTTATTTTTTATTTCATTTAAGATTTCTTCTCTGATATTATTTCGTAGGGTTTCCATGTCAGAATTAAGGGTAGTTTTAATTAATGCCATTTTCTCAGCTTCCTGAGAAAGTTTAAGAATAGTGGCGTTAGCCTCATCATATTTTGTTTGCAATGTTCTGCGGTAAAGAGTGTGTTCGAGATTCATGAGGTTTTTAAATTTTATGAGGGGGATGGTTTCCTCTGATCCAGGGGCGTTTAAAATTTCAGATATTGTTCGGGAGAACAAATCTAGCTGATGCGGAAGCAAAAGCGTTATGATGTGAGTGCAGTATTCTGCACTCAGCGGAGCAAGCGAACCCAGGCAGGCACTTACCTCCTCTGGTAGCTGGTTAAGATTTTCGTCCATCATCCTCTGTGAAGGGTCCAATGAGTCAATATAAAGTCTTTGATCCTTCCCTTTCGGGCGAAGGAACGAGGAGCGTGAGTTTTTTTCCCTCAGGAAAAATAAAAGTTTTTTTGGGAAAAAAAAGTTTTTTCCCTTAAATGAATACGTGAAAATAGTTTCCGTAGCTGTGAACAGCTTTCGGATGGAAAAAAAAGTTCAAAAGCGCAAAAATGACGGTGACTGAGGAGCTCAGTAACAACGTGGCTTCACGCAGATAAGCCTCGAAATGAAAACGAATGGCGCAATTGCTGCTAATATAGAAATCAGTAGTTAAAATGCTTTAGTTAAAAGCATTCGTAAACTTACGGTGAAAATTCTCAGTAAACCAGAAGGTTGGGGTTTCTTTCTTTCTTTTTAATTTTTAAAACGTGCATTTGAAGCTAAAAGTGTTCCACGTAATTATAAACCTAAGATTTAACTAAATTTACTGTAAGAAAAAGCTGTAAATATTATTACCTATTTTAAAAATGATGAGATCTCAACAATTATGAAAAAATAAAGTTCTTAATACTTCAAGAGTTTGAGCCTACTCCCCAAGTATATTTAGAGAATTTTAAAAAAATAACGCGTCACAATTGTGAATTATATGTACAATTTCGTCCGTGTCTTTCGCTATTCAATTTTCTTTCTCTTTTATTTTTATTAACTCTTCCACTGTTTGAATTGATCGCATCGCTTATTAGAATATGCAAATTTGATTTTTATTACTGAAAACTTAATTTTCTACTTAATTATGGAACTTCCAATTATTTTAATTTAATATAATAGCTATTATGACAATATTCCTTTCCTTTTAAAAGAAAGGTGAGTCGTAAATTAAACTCTTTGGCTTTTAATTTTAGCTACAGTTTTATTCATTGGAACATAAATTGCGCTGAATAAAGGGTAAATTCTTTTGCGTCGAAAAGAATTCTGGTATCATATATATATCAACCATATGATTTTTTCAGTAAAAAAAAAAATGTCCATCTAATCCATCTTTCTCAGAATTTTCGCGATGTAATTTTTTTTTCAGATTTTCGTCCTTACTAAAATATTTTGAGCTAAATTTTTGTTAACTAGCTTCTATCAACGCAGGCGATTTAGTGTTAACCAATAGTAACCTGACACATATAATCAAATCAATTGTCTCATATGCTCCGGCTTTGCATTCCCTGTTATCAAAACATGAATTTAAAAATCCTGAAAGTTCTTTCCAAAATAATAATAAAAAAAAAAAACGACTCAATAACTCAAAAATTCTCATGTCGTGTACCATAATCATTTTTATTACAAAAATAAAATGGTAATTTCAGTTTTTTCCCATTCGTTTACTTTAATTGATTTAATGATTGTTCAGTAGCGTCGCACTCAGAAGCAAAATGAAGGCTATTGACGACAGACCTCGTAATTTTGAGTGTGTTAAGTAACGCGGACACTTGTCTGGCACCTCTACCTCCAAACTTCCCCACCATACCATGAGGGGAAGACTAGGAGTTTTACAAATTCCATGTGTATCAATCCAATTATATGTTCAAAACAGCAAAAGAAGTAAATTTTATGATTTATCAAAACTACGGGCTCTGAAAAATTAGCAGTCAATAACTGTTTAATAAGTTAAAGATATCAGAAGTTATTGATACATATTTTAGTTACCATAAGCTATCAGCTATTTAATATATTGTGGGAGGAAATGTACATGAATTAATTAAAATAAAATTGTATTGCATTCTCTGCTTTTTTTCTTTTATTATATCAAATAAAAGCAATACTACAAATGATGTGAGATTAAGAAAACTACACTTATTTTTTTTTAAACCTGTAATTTTTCTCCTCGAGGAAAAGAAATAACTACTTGGTATTCCTGATTTTACCATTTACCTAACATATACATATATGTAATTTCTATAATAATATTTAATATACAACTATAATAATTACATTTCATATGGCATAGAGAGACTCATTACATATTTTTCACATAAATATAACTTACCTATTATTTTTTACGAATTTTAATGCTTCAGAAAGTCTTTCACAACTGTGATGCAATTTTAATGTCACCACAGATGGAAATCCCATCTAACATTCTCTTAGTATCAAAAACTTCCGATATGCAACAGTGTCTCCAGCATTCGGTTGATTGACACACATAATAAAATAGATAATTGTCTGGAAAATAGGAACTATTAAAAATATTCCCCTTAAGTAATACATCATATGAAAATGGTTTATCTCCACCACTTTCCACATCACCCAGGAGTTATGGTATGTGAATGCATTAACTCCTTTTCCAGCAGGAAAGGTAGGTTCCTCAGATATATATTCCTTTACACTTTTAAAAAACTCACAATTATTTTTACTAAACAAAATAATGAATTTTTAATAGTATACAAATGAAACACAGAAGAATTACAATATTCCTTTTATACAGTACTTTAAATAATTAAAAAGCAACTCTAATAAATTTACCTAGTGTATATAATTTTGCTTGCATTGATAACAAGCGTTAATATAATCTGATACAATATATTAGATATTATTTAAACACTTACCTGCAATAGAATCAAACATGTACCTTCTAAATTCATTTATATCAAAATTATCATTTCTCTGTCTAATACCTTATTTGTAAAGTGCCATATAAAAACACTACAATTCATGCAATAAGTTTGTTTTAGATGAATAGGATATGAAATATGCCTATCTTGTTCTTCATGTAACAAAGAATTTAAAGTTCTCCAGAAATCTATTAATTTAGTATACTTACTTTCGTTTCCAAAACCTAAAGAACATAAAAGTATAATTTCTTGACATTTAACTCAGGCACTAATAAAACCCAATGGCAAGACACATTAATTTGAATGAAAATGAATTCTGCATTCCTAAGTTGGTTTAAATCAAAGAAGTTAACAAGATTACCTCCAATTTCCAGAATTTGCATGTGATAACATCTTTTCATGATGAAATCTCTACTTTGTATGGTTTTTGATTTGAATGGATCAATTATACTATCCTACACCCATCCTTTACGAAAATTTGTTCTTTTTTTAAAACAATACTTACTTCCTCATCAGATATATAACTATCTAACGATTTCACCTCATAAAAATGTAATTTAATGTCCTCAGTATGTAAAACTATTTGACCGTAATTAGATACATAACTAATTTTGGGGTAAAAGATCCAGTTGGTTTCCTAAATAAGCTATCTGCATTACATAATAATGATTGCTCTAGTTTTAAATACTTCGTTTCTTTCTTGACAATTAAAGAAGGATATCCCAAAGCTTTCTTCTTCAATTCTTTAACTTTACTGGTACGTTTAAATATACACTGCTAGTTTAAATGCTGATTGGGAGGTAACCAAATTATTTTCTAGCTTTAATTCCCTGTTTCTTTCTGCAACTGATTCACACATTGAAACCATAGTTTTTAAATTGCTATTTAAATAAGATAACAGAGTAACTGACAAATTTATTTTGCAATAAGAAGCTTAATTTGGCAAGTAAAATATTAGTTTCGTAGATCTCTCGTTCTTCTCGGAATGTTCTTTAATTGCAGAATCAATGCAATTTTTTACACAAGCCACAGATGGAACTGAATCGGTCATATTCTTTATCTTCAACAATTCCATCACTTAAAACACCATCAAAAAATGGAAATTGTTGAACACTTAATGAGTTAACTTTTTGAATATGTTTATACAGTAGGTGATTATCCAAGCATACATAAGTATATAAATGCATACATAGAGGTAAATATGATTTTTTTATACACCTACAGAAGCATTTATCATGGTCTGAACATCCTTCTACAATTTTTTTAACTTCCTAAAACACATCTCCAATAGTTTGTGATTATACTAATCATGAATATATTGCCTTCACATAAACACTTAGGTATATGTGAATTATTATTCTACACTGATGTGCAAAATACGTATAATTTTTTTATTTTTAATACAGCATCGATTCCATTGTCTATTCGACAATATAATTTGCGCTTATGAAACGACTTACAATACATATTGGTATATGCATATATTCAATGATAGCAGGTTCCTTGTCAGGAAATGCAACTTTAAAATTATCCATACTATTATTCAATTTCATTAAATTTGTTTCTTTTAAAAGAACTGCTAAAAAAGCCTAAATTTTATTCCTCATTTCTAAACTAGAAACATGATTAGTTAACGGTTTTTTTAAAGCACGATGAAGATGCCGTTTGCAAAGGAGGTGTTAAACCTCATCTCCAAACACTTGTTTAAAAGCGGGACCTGTTGTTTTATCATCAGTTATGATGCAATTAAGATTTTAGTTGGGAACTCTTTCTTTTATGCTGTCACATACACAATGCATAGTTTCCATATCTAATTTATTTGTGATAAAATATGCAATTGGATAACCTATTCCATATTGATCAGGTACGATTAAATTCATTAAATAGGAATCATACTCATTGGTTTTGTGAGTTGAGTCAATACATAAAATTTATTACAGCTTTTTACCATCATTTCTTTTTATTCAGCTGTTTGTGAGCCAATTACTAATGAATTATTAGGCAATTTTTTTAAGCTTTAGAACCTGAAACTATAATTTGTCCTTGAATTTTGTATAAAAAAATACATAAGTTTCATTATGCAATGTATTATTAATAATTTCATCCGGCATCTTTTTTTATGGAGCAGTAAAAATAATTTCAAAGAATTCATGTAATATGATAGGCTTTTTTGATAGTCAAAAAGGGTTCTTTAACATAATAGTTATCTCGACCATTCCTCATTTTTCTGTTACTACGAACACATTCCAGTACTTTAGATTTCTCGATACCCATTCGAAGGTTAGCTTTAATAAATTCCCAACAAGTCCTTTTAATTGGTTAAAATTTTATGTTTTGAGGCCATTTAATTCATGATTATACTATGAAAAGGACTTAAAAATGACATTTTATCTGTCCCAAAAACAATGAATTGAGCAGGACATTCAGTTGGTAGTATTAAGCCTTTGACATATCTTCAACTAGTTTTCCAATTAAATGGCTTTGATATGACGGACTTAAAACATTGACAACTGAAATATGAATAAACATTTGTTTCGGTTGTTTTATCACCAGTAAGTTTATTTAAAAGAAGAAAAAGTTCTAGCACCCTTATTTTCTAGTCGTGATAGAAAACTGAACTTATCTTTAAAATTTATTCCATTCGTTGTCATATTTATTCCTAGAACTTCTTTTCTATGTGTTAACGACAGTGTCAAGTACCTAAATTTACAATTACACTCAGGATGTGGACAAGAATAAGGCAAAGTTGAATTTGAGCATCGTTAAGTATGTTTCTGTAATTTTAATAAATATGAGGAAACCTTTTAGATAAATACTACATTCTAATACTGCTTGTTTCCCTTCTTGACCGATCCCTTTTTTGTCATTCTTATTTTCAATTGCGGTATATATATCCTTCGCAAATTTTACGGTGATTAGAAAAAGATTGTAAAGTAAAATATGTATTTCTACACAATACGCAGCATTTTGAATATTCATAATGAACAAGAGCACCTTCAATGTGACTTCATCTTTTATAAATACCATTGTCACATTAATTCTACATTTCATGTACGTTATCGCAATCAAAACCTTCCTCCTCGTTTAAAATATTGCTTTCAGCTTAATAAATTTTAAAACATTTATTCTCAACTTTTGATGATTGGGATACGTATAATACTAAATATTCACTTACCTTATATTTTTGTAATTGGTCTACTTCGTTCGTCAATTTTGATCATTGGGAGAAAATCTAGCAACTATGTTAAAAAAACCTGGAAATTAAAAAAGCAGAAAATTAAAACACAAATGAAATCAATCAACAATAAAGGACAGTGAAATAAAAATAATATAACATTACAAATCAAGAAAATATCAAAATTAGCAACCACGTACAAATACAACCTCACCGGACGAAATCATTTATGAATGTAATACAGCTTGGCTCAATAACAAGCCGTACGGCTAACTTGGCGATCTACAAAAAAAGGCTGGAAATAATGTACCAGCAACCATTGTACCGTTGCCACTCAAAAAAGTGAGCATTTCACGTCCTGATTCGTTCCTAAAACCTGTAAAAATTATAATGTACCAGCAACCATTGTTGCCACTTGAAAGATGACTATTACTTGTCCGCCGGACTTTGTTCCTGTTTCACCTTATAATCGTTTTGCAGAGTGGTATATCAAATTAATAGAGGTATTAGAAGGCTCTTAGTAGTGTAAGCTTACTCTCGAAGTTGCTATTTATTAAATTTATTTCAGGTTAATAATTTTTAAAATGAATCTTTAGTATTACATGTATGTTATTATGTTTCTCATTCATTCCGAATATGAAAGTATTGGTATAGTTATTGGTGATTATTAAATATTGTGTAATCAGTGATATAAGCAATTCGGAATACTAAATATTTTTTCCATTTGTAATTCTGGAAGATATTTTCTTTTCTTTTGCACAACTCGTTAGGTACTTATTAATAACCATAAATTATAAAGCTAGTTTATTTAAATTTCTTATTTTTGGCTGATGAAGACTATTTATTTTGATCTGTGATAAGCATATGTTTTTCATATTCGTGAAATTAATTGCGGAATATTTGTTCTCATTTCAGCAGTTAGTAAAGTTTTCATGTCTCTTATTTTATTTTAAATAAGATGAATCCGCTTCACATTTCAAGAGCCTTATGTACTGTGGATTATTAAATGTTAAATTAATATTGTTCAGGCATTTTTATTGTATTGCAAAATATTTTTTTATTCGTTCTGTAAAGATTTTTTTAATGTTTCCATTTTTTAAAAGAACTGTGCCTTAATAGAAGAATTCTTGTTGTCATTTTAACAACAAGGTATTTCTGTTATCAGTTTTTAATAAATAACAGAATTATTTCTTTATTTTTAATTAATTTTCCTACAGTTTTGAAGATAGTTCATTCACAAGTTTTCAGAAATTTACTTAAATTATTATTTTTAAATATAATTTGCTCTGAATGTATACCTTGCTTCTAAATATTTAACTATGTTTTTCTCCTAAAATTGCGAAGAGGGGGAAAAAGGTGAAAGTAATCTGGAACTATTAGGTTAAGATAGAAAACAAAGAATTCTAGTCTATTGAAATTACACTTTGAGAATTTTTGTTTTTATTAAATTTTTTATATTAAAGAATATAAAAATTGGGTTTCATTTGCATTAACATATTTAAAGATTTTATGAACAGAGACCCTACATTGGAGATTTCGCTCTCTTCATGTCTTAACTCAGCTGTTATGTTGGTAATCATGAAGGACAAAAACATTCTTTTTTTAAGTTATTAGCCAAAATGTACCCAGTTGGTTGCTATGGCCTGGTCATTACTGTTGTAGTCATAACTGAGTGAAAATTCAAAAATCATGGGTGCTGTAACTAGGAGAAATCTCTGATTCAGATTTAGCCGCTATGTAACAGTTAAATTCTCGAAACAGAGAAATATAAGTTATGGAGAAAAAAATGTGGGTGACTTTCAAGATTAAACTGTTTTAAAGTTTCTATGTTCCCATGTGTTTAAAGTTTTGTGCACAATTCCAAGAGATGAGTTGAGCATTAAAATTTCCAAAGATAAAGTTATAGTGTAACTGTTAAAAAGATTTTTAATCTAATTTAACTGTAGTAGAGTTTGTACTTGGAAGAACATAATTTTAGATAATTGAAGATGGTCTATGAACAAATAGGGTAAGTTTAGTATGTATTGATAGCTTCAAAAACTAAGAGAGCAGAGGTGTAGAAAGCCTGAAATGGTGTTAAAAGGTGCATGGATGAAGATTTAATTTTTAAAAAGGTTAAAAGCTTGATTTGGAATGAATGAATTTATACTATTTTGTGGAATTACTTTAAAAAAAGTAAGCTTTTTTTGTGTGTGTAATTCTTACTGCCTAAAGTTACTGCATATGAAAATATCTTTAGTTAAAAATTATTAAATTTCTATTACTTATTTTATTCTTTATATTTTGTATAATGTACAATTTTAAATCATAAATATATTATAATAATTATAATTAATACTTATAAATACTTAATATTATGTATCTGTAAATAAAAACCATTTTTATAATCATTATTATTTTAATAATCAAATTATAATAAATAAAGCATGTTATGATAAATGGTTATCTATAGTTTTAACCTTTTGAGGACGGCTGGCCGATCTACAGGCCAAAAGGTATATACCCTTAAAAGCCGGCGCTGACCGATGTAGCGGCCAAGCCGTGCTTTCCCCTGTAAACAGCTTTCGAATCAGCATGAGGCCTATTATAGCCCCGGAACATCATCTGCTTGACCGGTTTCTTTTGTATTCAGAAGGGAGGGGGGTAGAGTTTCCTCTTTCACCCTTACCTAAAAATCCCTCTTTTTTCCTTCATACTCAAATTCTCACTAGCGGTGAGTGCATAGTTATTTTTGTAAGTGATTTTGTCATCTCGATTACTTAATCATTTCATTTTAAATTAATTTGATTTTTTTAAAAAAAAATGCCTAAACGTAAAAGAGAACTTACCACGGAAGAGATTCAGAATATTTTAGCTGATTTAGAGACGAAATTTTTGATGATTCTGATTCTGATTGCGAGTTAGAAAATGAGGAAGACAATTTAGATCAATCTTTAAATTTGAGTCCAGAGGCTGAAGATGAGGTTGTCTCCGAAGAACAAAATAAAATAATCTGGAACGACCCACAAATAACCCATAAAGCGACAATTTTACCTTTTACAGGAAATAATGTGATAAAAGGAGCCGCTGTAATGAAATTATTGGATTAATATGTTGAACTTAAACAATATTTAAATATTTGGAAATAAATTTTTAATTTCTAGTTCCACTTTTTATTATTAAAGAGTTCCACTTTACTTTATTATTCAAATAATAATATATATAAATATTACTAAGAAATATATGTTACATAAAAATTTTATTTCCAAAGTTTATTCAAAAAAGTGTTATAACTTTAAGTGGTGATTTTTTTTTTATGATTTTTATTTTATTTTTTTCATACTAAAGAATATAATTACATATTTTCATAAGGAATGTTATTTTACTAATACACGTATTGCTATGCATTTTGCAGATTTAAAAATACCTCAGTTCTACATTTTTATTAACTTTTATACCTGTAAAACTACTTAAAATATATTTGTGGAGAATTTGAAGCAATTTTTGCATTCTGTTTTTGATGAAAATTTGTGCATAATTACACAATGTATTGCTGTACAGAAGCGTATTTTTATTGTTATCTTAAGTAATGCTTATTGAAAAACAGTTTTAAGAATTTTATATCGAAACATCAAAAAAAAAACTTTTTTTAAATCGTGTATAAACAACAAAAAAAGAAAAAATATTTGCAACAAAAAAAAATTACAGAAATATTTGTTATAGATTTTTAAAACTGTACATTGTAGTCTTTCGAATTTATAAAAGCAAGAAACTAATTCCGACATTTTTTATTATGACAATTGATGTATAAAAGTTGAGTCTTCGAAACAAAAACTATTAATTCCGATATTTTTTCTTTCAAATTTGTAGGAGACGAATATTACGAATTCTTTAGCATAAGAAAAATTCCCCGATTTATACAAAAACCTTAGAAGCAAGAATAAAATTTTTGCTTTTGTTATATATTATACTTTAAAAGTTCTACAGTGTTGGATTTCCTGATTTTTCGAAACTTAAAAGAAGTTTTTTTTTAAAAAAAAATATAATAAGTTTCTTTTATAATAATAATTACGATAAAATTTGCAAAATACTCTAAAATATATTTGAAAAATAAATGTAATCAGAATCTAACAGATAGTTACATTGAAATAAAAAAAAATGTCTTCGTTTTCTTTTTTTTTTCTCGCCTATTTATTCATGAGTCTCACTTTTTATGTACGATAGTACAAAGAAAGGAATGTTCGAGTGCGTTCTAAGGCACCCGAACGTTTGAAACTCTGAATAGAGAATCAAATGGCTCTTGTAAATGAGCATGAAAAACAAGTTGATTAAAGCTTTCATATCGACAAAGAATGCTTCTCCCTCTTGATTATTGTTGATTCTTTCAGGTTTTGGTCATTATTGATTATCATATGCCTTTTTGGTGTAATAAAACCTAGAAATGCACATCTGCCTTCTTGTAAATCTTCAAGGTTGCTTTCATGTAGCCGGAAAACTATTCTTCCGTGGTTCTTCCTCTTATTGCCGTAATAAAGCTTTAGAAAGCGATTTCCTTTTCTGTTACATTGTCGGACATAGGATAAATAGAAACTATGCCAACCAACTTAAAAGAAAGCCTTCTACTTTGCGAACGTTATCGGGAAACTGAAAATAACTGTTCAGAGAACTGATATTGTGTTAGATTTTGAGAGATAATGTAAAAAGGACCCAGTCACTTAGGGGACTGTCCAGACGAAGTGGGGGGAGGGAAAAAACAATATTTGAAGCTAAAGTTTTCCTTCATTTTGAAGAAAGTAAAGAAAAATTGTTGTCAGTTTTTTCTAAACCGATTGAGGAGTCTGTGCGTTGAGAAGGAAAGGTTTTTGTAATTATTTTGAATGTTGATCGAAAGAGTTGGCTTTGTAGGAATGTATTGGCTTTGGCTCTATCATATGCACAAAATCACACACAAAAATCAGTTTATTATCGCACAAAAATCAGAGCAGTAATCTTAGAATTAAAACAATATTATGCAATTCTTGTGAAATTTTAAATAAAAAGTAAGGATTATCCAAAGGTTCAGAATATAACTTTTTGTACGAAAAGTGAAAAAAAGGTAAGAAGCTCCAGTATGTTGTCATTACTTGCAAAAGAAACAATTAAGTACAAATAAGAATCATATATTCCTTTTATATAAACAAGATTACCGAGATACGTGAAGCTCCTCGGCAACTTAAAAATGTTTGCAGTCATAATATTTTGTCTTCGATATCAGCTTATTTTTTGCGTTTTACTAGAAGTATTCTAAAAATTCAAAGCATTTCCTCTTTTTTACTAATTGAAACATTTATTATTATTGGAAAAAATATAATTTTAAATTTCTTATGTGCATTTAAAGAATTTATTTTTAGGAACACGTAGGAAAACTGATAAATTATTTATATTTCATTTACAAGTAACATAAGGGACAAAGTAATAAGACGGACCTCGTAATTTAAACAAGTAACGAGAACGATAGCCGAGCTAGAGCGTCCACTTCTAATTTCCACACCGCGGCAACGTAAGAATTTTGATTTAATGCGTATCAGCTCTGCTACACGTTGGAACACCTAATCGTCACCTTTTGTTTGACCTAACCGTCAAAACATGTGGAAACTACAATGTGGCACTATTTAACAAAGGCCAACATTTATAGCCATAGGATACTCACATTTTAGAGCATAATGCGAAACACCTTTTTTTAATGGTTTTGCTTTTTATTCATCTCATTTATTTGTCATAGTGAATATTTTATCATAATTTTCAGCATATATAGGAAGAATTAGATCAAAGAAAAATAAAGTTTTCATTTTTGAAAAATGCTTGTTAATAAAATTTATACTTAATCCTAGGATTCATTCAATATTATGAATATTAATGTATCACAGTATAATGGATTATGGAACAATAAAAAATGACAATTATACATCAAATGTATCATTCCTTCATGGAAGATATATAAGAAAATTCTTAAGAGTGTTTAAATTTTTAAGATTTCTCTGGCATGTTCTAAAAGAGAAAACAATTAAAAATTAAGTAATAATGAAGTTTCCAAAAGAGCATAGTTTATTTATGATGATATGTCTATTGTTATACAAATGCTGTGAATACTTATAAGAGCTTTTAAACTTACTTCATTATCAATTTGAGAAAGTCTGAATTTTACATTATAATATCAAGAGACAGGATCAGCAATTTTGCTTTTTATTTTATTTTGTATTACTGATTATAATTACGTGCAATTTATGAAGTATCATATTATTTATTTCTTATTTCTAATTTGATTATTTTAAGTTTTAACACCAGGTGTGTATCAAATTCCTGCATTTAAAAGAATTAAAAATAAATTTAAAATATTATATATCTATTTTAATGAATTTACTGAAAATCAAAATATAAATAAATTTTACTTGAATAATATCAATTAAATTTGGTTTAGTTTATTGTGTGTACCTTTGTCTACAATGAAATGTATCTTTGTTTACATTTTTTTATGCAATACTTTATATTATCATCATTGTTTTGTGCTATTTCTCTCAATGCTCTTAATTATATTGAAGAGGAAATCTAGGTGAAAAGCAGCTTAAATTGTTAGGAAATAATTTCTTTTTTAAAAAAATAAAATAAATAAATTTCTCAAATTTTTTGAACTGAAATTGAAATTACTACATTGAGTTCTCCAAGAAAATATGTTTCCCTAAGAAAGGGAGACTCTTTGTATTTAGTGACTTTCTAAGCCGCGAACATCCCCATTGACTGCGGGAACATCCCCAGCAACTACCCTGCTTCTTTTGTACGCCTATGTATGGTGCCATCAATCAGCGATAAAAAAAGGGGGAAGTAAACATCGCCTAAGGCGCCGTCTTTAAGGGCCTTTTCCTCACAAAACCCGCCGTCTTCAAAAGGTTAATATATATGTTATATCATAATTTTTTAAAAATAACTATATTGTAAATGCTTGCTGATTAATTATTTATAATGAAAATAAAAATAGCAAAATATTTAGACATTAAAAATAAACATGAAATAACAATATATATGTATATACATTGCTGGCCGTTAATTGCAACATCAGGAAGGAATGATATGATGAATGTCAAAATCACATGAAAGGAAGAAAAGGTAGGGATATGCAAATGAGTAGTATTTCAGCGCATTTAAACTATATAGGAAGAAGGAACAACATCTGAAGCACTGCATAAAAGAAAAGTTGTGTAGTGGATTTCTCTTTCAAAAAGCATTTTGTAAGGTCAAAGTTTGCTCAGAATATCTTGTTAGGCCTCTATTATGAAGAACAAATGCTTTCAAGTAAGTGTCACAATTCGATAGAGGCAGGAACATTACCTATCGAGAGTGTGGCTTATCGTTTGGTGATATCGCGTGGCCGCGGTAGCCAAGTGGTCATGGTTTTGGATTTGTGGCCGGCGGTTTTCGTTCAGTCACGGGTTCGAGCCTTCGCTGCTAAAGACCGGCCGTGTAGCTGGGGCTGATGCACGTTAAATCTGTAGGGGCTCAAAGTTCTCCCATTGGTGTGGTGTGGAAGTTAGGAGAGGGGGTTCCAGCTCAGATGTAGTCTTCGTCACTTGACAAAGGTTCAAAATTATGAGTTCTGTCTCTAATAGCCCTTGTGTTGCTTCTAGTGTGAGGTTAATAAAAAAAAACTAAACCTAATCTTGTGATATTGCCCCTTACTTCAGCTTCCCTTGACATGCATCATAGAAAGATGGTGACTGTGGTGCACTGAATGACAAAGCTGGATACCGGGGTGGCACAAAGTCATCTTTTCAGATGAGTCCAAGTTATGCATGTAGTATTATGATGGTCGTTTACATGAGCGGTCTCCTTGGAGCCCCCAGACATCTGCTTGTATTTGATATTGACATAGGGGCCCTGCATCTGGTGTGATGGTTTTGGCAGTCATTGGGTACATGAGGTGAAACTGTAGTTTAGAGTAACTACTTGGCGAGATTTGAAAAATCGCCAAATTTGGCGATTTTTACGGCGGAGCCTGAACTCCGCGAAGTTGAAAAGTAGGAATTTTTCGACTTACCTAAGTTTCAGTGGCGTCTCGAATTTACGGCGGGTACACAGTAATAACGGTTTTAAAAAACTCCTTGTAGGTTTCATCCTGAATAGAATGATTGTGTCTCCGTCTCCACATGTATTAATCCATGTAAGAATCAAATTCTCCCTCGACAAAGAAACTGGGATTGAAGTAAATGATTGACGGTAAGGTAAAAAACGCAGAAACACAATATCATCCAAGCAGGAGAATTTGAATAAAAAAACGTTTAAGAACGTAAAACGCAAAAGCACGAAAACACAGCAAAATTAATAAACCACTGAACTGCACAACTAGTACACCGGAATAACGGACAAAGAAAATTCTAGGAACTCTGAGAAGTCGGCACTAGACAATGGAAAAGGCCAAACGATTTACCCATGATTGGTTAAGATTAAAAAAAATATATATATTTAGTTTCGCTTTAGAAACGGAGACTTAAATAGGTACTGTATGTGATTGGCTAAAAGAAAAAAACATCCGAAACAGCTGCCTGACTGTGAGATTGCGCAGGTGTAATGAATTTTGTAAAAAAGTAATCCAGACAGACGGGGGGAAAAAAGAGATGGAAGAGTCTAATTCCGATTAATGTGGTAAATTCGAAAACGTAGCCCCGGCGAAAGCATAAATAGTGAAAAAAATAGGATCCGATGATTGTATAACGAAAAAAAAAACATCAGGTGATCCGCCATCCGTATTCGTGTGGCAAATTCGAAAAGCATAAATAGTGGGAAAAAATAGGATCCGAGGATTGTATAACG
>BMAW01095809.1:26158-58340 GCA_019974015.1 Nephila pilipes
CGAGGATTGTATAACGAAAAAAAAAAACATCAGGTGATCCGGCATCCGTATTCGTGTGGCAAATTTGAAAAGGTAGCCCCGGCGATTGCAACAAAAGTGAAACAAAAATTATCAGAGAAAGGTATAAATATAAAAAAAAAAAACTTCTTACTGAAAATCATGTATCATATGCCTTATTCGTAAGGTTGCCACGGCTAAAGCCACTACAGAGGAGAGAAAGCATGGTAACCACAATTGTAAAAATATCGCCAAAAAAGTGTAAACAACTTTTGTCGCCAACGGGAAGTTACTCTAAAGTACATTCCAACCGGTACATGACAAGCACATCTGTAGTTTGGATCGACGGTAATTTGAATGCTGATCGGTGCATTTCGCTCATTTTTCATACAGTGGCTGTGCCCTGTCTTCGGGAGCTGCCAAATGCCTTCTTCCAAAAATATAATGTATGACCAGCTGTTGCCCGTCGTGTTCGGGGCCACGGTAGCCTAGTGGTCAAGGTCGTGGACTAGTGGCCGGTGGTTTTCGTTCAGCCGCGGGTTCGATCCTTGGCCGCCAAAGACCCGCCGTGTAGCTGGGGCTGATGCACGTTAAATCTGTTCGGGGCCCAAAGTCCTCCCGTTGGTATGGTGTGGATATTAGGAGAGGGGGGTGCCAGCTCAGGTGTTGTCCTCGTCACTCGACCATGGTTTAAAATTACGAGGTCCGTCGCCAATAGCCCTCGTGTTGCTTCTAGTGCGATGTTAATAAAAACTAAACTAATGCCCGTCGTGTTCTGACTTTCTTTGGTACACAGGGCATTCGATTGTTGGCCTGGTCTCCAGATCTGTTACCCATTGAAAACAACTGGTCATGGGTTGCTGAGAGACTGACCCGCCACCCCACTCCAACTAATGCAGTTCATGAAGTGTGGCAGAGACTTGAAGCAGCATGGAATGAGTTGTCCGTTTCTGTCATCCCACCCCAGTTTGATTCCATCCCTAACCTGATAAGGGTCATTTTAGCTGCCAGGGGTGGCAGCTGTGTCTACTAATTTTGAACCCCTGTAAATCCCCAAACTTGCTTGCAAATATAATTATTTTTTCTTCATACCTTACTGTTTACATACAGTTAATATCTTTTTTGTATTTGCTTTCCTTCATGGTGTTGCAATTTTAATGGCCAGCAGTGTTGTTAGTCAATTTAACAGCAATTGGTGAAAAATTTTTTCTGAAATAATAAAGGGAAATGGATTTAAGTTTTCAGTGGAGCTTCACTGAGCTTAACGAAGGTCTGCATTGGCTATCCTTGAGTACATATTACACTTTTTAGTTGATAGATAATGTGTGAAAGGAAGTAATATATTCCTGTAGATTATGCCATAGTGTAAACAAGGATCCCATATCAAACGGATTATGATTATACTACATTATTTGAGAATCTCTTACACACTAATTTCTTGTTATGAAATTTTCTGTTAATATTTTGACTCATTATGGTATTTTGTAATAAATAATGCAAAATATTCTATAAAAGGATTCCAAAGGCCTTCAGCCTTGTCATTTTTGTATGAATGATATGGTACTGCATCAAGTAACTGTAAAATTTAATTTCATGTTTTTATAGCTTCATGTTAATTCTATTAAATATTACAAGGCTCCCTTGGTTGAATTTTGTTAACTTATCAATATTTTTGGCTTAAAAATAGCCAGAATTTATTTTATTTTGCTCTTTTGAGTTTTTTAATTTTGTTTCATGCCTTTACAGTAGTCGCAAAGTATTCTTCAAAATTTATTTTTAAAGAATTTTGTCCATACATTGTTTGAAAAATGTATGAACATAAACTTATATGTTCAGTGGATAGCGAAATAGGTTGTCCTTCATTTTTGCATAGCTAGAGAAATCCCTATTTCCTTCCACCCTTGTAAGAGGGCTCAAGTTAAAAGAGACATAAATATTTGAAGGTTTATATGTTGTGAAAAAGTTTGACCTAGTGATATTTAATAAATTGTTTCCTTCTAGCATTATATATATATAAGGATTGATCAGTTTTTTTTTTTATTTAATGTAAATGCATCTTTCAAAACATTTTACTATTACGTTCTTCAAATATAGAAGGAATGCAATTATTTGGTTATCAGCTGTAAGTTTCTCACCGATTTATGAATTTTTTCGTAAAATTTTCTGTTTCACTGATTATGGAATAGATTTTTAAAAGATTATTATTTATTGTTCTCTTGAAAAATTGTATTTTTTTTAAAATAAAATGTAACAGAAATTATATTAGGAACAATTATAAAATTGTATGGAATACCTATTCATTTCCATGAATAGGTATTCAAAACAGCATTCAACTCTCATGCTAGTTTTGAAATTTTCAAAGATCCTTCTCTATAACATTAGTAAAGCATACATTATCTGAACATTAAAAAAAATAATAATTTTCATTTTAATAGTCATATTTAAAAGAATTTCAAGACAGTGTTTAGTGTAATGGAATGAAATGAGTTTACCATGTATTTTTGTATATGGCATATTCTGTGTTTAATTGAATAGGTATGGAATTTACAAAAAAATCAACTATTTGTTCCAATAATTTTTTAAAGTGAATTATGCGTATTTTTAATAAAAATTTTGTACATGTATCTTGCTTTTAATGTAATTCATAAAATATAAGACAAGTGTCAAAGGCTTTTGATAATTATAACAGTTGATAGATTAAGTTGAAAATTGTGAATTAAAATTTCTGGTATATTTTCCCTTGCTTTCTGTTTGCAAAATATTTTGAAAATATTTTTTACACAAGTTTGTTCAAATTTTTAAATACGAGAAAATGTATGTGAAATAATTTGAAGTAAGAGAAAAAAGTTTTGCTTTGAATTTTGTTTGTAAATTCTGGCAAGTGTTTTTCAATTTTAACTGATTCCATTTCTTAAATTTTTTCAAAAAAATTAAAGACATTCCTTATTTTTATGATTTAAAAAGTTTTAAACATATTAAGTGAATGTTTATGAAAAGTTTTGTAAAATTTGCTAACTTGCTTCAAAAAAATATGCTAATTAACTGAAACAGTCTTATGGAATATTTATAGTTAAAATGTTAGGATGTTAAAAAAAAAGTGCTCATGCATTTTCCCTGAACAATTACTAGCAAGTTACATTTTTTCGAAGATAATATATCTTTGGAAGAGAAAGTGTATTGTACCTTTATATCTTTTAAAAGGCTTTGGGCATCTTTGAAAAATGTTGTGTAAAGTCAGATGGACTAAGTGCTTGTTTCCATCTCTGTTAAAAAACACACAATAAATTGGACACAGTGCTGAAGAAACTTTTGTAAATCACCCTGTTACAGGTATTAACTGCCTTTAGTTTGCTGGAGTACTATTCTTCTGTGAGGGATGTGGTAATTCTTGATTTCCATATGGTTTATTTCCATCAAAAACCTGACCCGTGTGGTGACCAGGAATGACAGAATAGTCCCACTGTAGCTCATGCATGTCGTAAGAGGCAACTAAAATGGGCACCCTGCCCCTGGGGATTATATCAGGGACTTGCCTTCTTCAGATAAGTATGGGCATCATGACCCCAAGGCACCTTAGTGATCTTTTTCTTTCCCATGGGGTTTACTGTCTTTGGTAAACACAAGTGACACACTCCCGGGATACTCTAGCGATCCTTCTCTATTTTTGACCCTCCTTCTTGTCAACCACTTTTATCTTTTTTTCAACTTCACGTCTAGACCACAGTTTAATCTTGTTTGGCGCGGCGTAGCCATATCTGGCTCTTGCTCCAATAAACTTTACATTCATTCACTCACTCACTCACTCCATCAAAAACCTGATATGGACATCACATTCTTTCAAAGCCATCATAGGTGTTCATCTTGTATCAATATTATCACATTGTAGTTCCAGGTGGCAATTCAATGTTATTTAATTAGTAAAATACTGTTGTTTCAGGGTATTCATTATCCAATGTTATGTGAAACAAATCTCTTGTCATCTATCACTATAACCTGTCATTATTAATCTTTTCAGTTATATTTTCCAACCTACATGGGAAGAATTGGATCAAATTAGTTAAATCATTGTTTAAATTATCGAAAGTTATTGACATAAAATTCAGTCATAATCTTGGGATTCGTTAAATATCATGAAATCTAATGTATTAAAAATATAGCAAATTATTAAAACATTTTAATGAGAAGCAAAATAAATAAAAGACGTAAATTATTTCATTCATTGTGAGGAAGCAAATATAAGAAACTTCTCAAGTATTATGCATCTTGTTACTTATATATATAATTTTAAAAGAAACAATTACAAGTATGTGTTTGGATTAGCTTTTCAATTACCAAGAAGTGTAACTGATTTATTACAGTCTATTGACATGCAGATATTGGATACTTATGAGTTTTTAAACTTATATATTCAATTTACTTTTGTTCTTGATTTGAATATTATGCATGTGTCTTTATGCAAATATTTATATAATGCTCTCATGATATTAAAATCGCTCATTATAGACTTGAGAAAATCTGAATTTTATATCATGTCAAAGAGTTATATGCTCTATATTTTCTTTTACTTTAATTTATCTTCTCAATCATAAAGAATCAATTAAAATATTTTAATATTTTGCTAAACTTTCAAAATGATGATAATATTTATTTCTTGAATTTAATTACTAAAGTCTTTATTTCAGCATAAATTCAGTTTCTGTTGCATGCCTGAATTTGATACATTTATAGTCTGATAAATTTATAGCATTTTCTAAATTATTATTGAATTTATTGAAAATCAAGGTAAAGAAATATTTGATTTTGCTACATTTAAATTTGATTTTGGATATTATACCTTTGACTAAAAGGAGTTAGAATTTCTTTTGTTTGTACAATATTTTGTTCTACGGTCAGGTTTAAAGTTTTATTAAGTGCTTTATAATATTAGAATAGTTCAAATTTTCCCTAATATATTTACCCATAAAAAATTCAGTAAAAAATTCTATTTGGTGTATATCATAAGTTCATACATAGAAATTATTGAATTCAATAATTATCAAAATAATATATCACTAAATTTTTCTTTTAGAGTAATTCATTTATAATATATACTTATTAAAAGGAATTATAAAATATGATTTTGTTGCGAAATATTTTCCTTCATTGTTCAAATATTTCATGTTTATTAAGATACTATGATGTTAAAAACTTTTGCATTTCTGAAATAAGTTTTAATGTGTGAATAGGCAATATGGCACATAATGTAATTTAACAATTGCTTTCTGTAATGGTGTTGTAATTTTGAGAAAGGTGGTGTCTACATATTAAAAATATTGACTTGTAAAGTAATTAAGTATTAACTTTGGATTATTTAATATATTTAAAAATAGTTTAATTTATTGTGAAACAAATTCTAATAGTTATTAAAGAGACAAGGAAATTGTGTGCTAGAAAATGTCGTTTATTTTTAAAGCACATTTCTGGAATTTTTTTGATCTGACATTAGCAAGATAATTATCACAGTCAAGTATCTAGAAAGAACTTTCCTTTTAAAAAAGAATCTTTGGATAGCGACTTCAAAACCACAAAATATCCCCAATGTCCAGTAGGTGACCAACCTGTTGCTTTGTCTGCATTGTGTGAGGATATATCAATCATTGACCAAAAGGAGAAAGCAACACAATTGTCCCATTCTGAAGAATATTTTCTTCTCAAAACTGCTTGTCTCTTAAAGGCTAATGTGTAGTAAAATTTTGTAAATTGGAGAAAATTAATAGGATTTATTTTGTAGCATATATTCTGGAAAGGTTTAGTGGGGAATGTCTTGTCATTTAGATTTCTACTAGTACCTTGTGTGTCTTATGTATTTGTTAAACCTAAATAAATGATTTTTACCTTTTTCATGGTTTAAAATCTGACATTTTTGCTCAGATTTCATTCACTGCTAAACAAGACTGCTTTTATGAGGAGGGGGAAATGCCCCTTTTCAAATTTTTTTTTCCAGTGCCTTTTTTTCAGACGTAGAATTAATCTTGTGTTTTGTTCACTTATTTTTGATATTTCTCTTATGGTAAAATCGATGTAAAAGTTATTGGACCATTTCAGTAGGTTCATGGAGTCTAGATCTCCCTTTCTGAGCGAAATTCTGTGTATTCCACTGAAGTTTCTTTTTAGCTTTTGTAATCTTTTAAGCTTCTTGCTGGTTCATGAAAAATTTAAAATAAATAAAGACTTGCTCATTAATTCTGTATTTCTCTATAAATTTTAATATTTTTTTCTTGATTATAAAGGTAGCGGGATAAAAAAAAACTGAAGTGTGTTTATTACTCCATTGCTAACTTGAATTTAATGAAGATGTCTTTCATAAAAACTAACCTCTTTATTATCTAACGATAGAAGTAAAAATATTGTAGTAGCTTATTCAATTTTTTAAACTAATTGTCTTTAATATATTTTGGGAGATCATCAAAATACTCTATTTTATTTCTTTATGTCAAGAATTTTATCTGAATTTTTCTCCATTAATTTAAAAAATAAGGGTAATGTGTGAAATATAGAATATAAGGAACTAAATATATTAATATAGTCTTTATTTAACCTCTTCCTTATGAAGTGTTAGTACAGTAAAACCATATATTATTTCACCCCTCAGCTAATTGCTGAATTATCAGCTTTCATTATCCCCTACCTTTTTTTTTTTTTACTTTACAACTCGGTTTTTTCAGTAAGATACAACTTATGCTGTTCTTTCAAACCATCTTAATTTTTTTTTAATGGAGAGGCCACTGTTTCTCCCATTTTAGATAGCAACCTTAATTGCCTACAGCTTTCAAATCCAGCTGCCCCTCTGCTAATTGTTTAATTCTTGGTTTTACAAAGAAACTTTGTGAATAACTGGGCACTTCAAATTCAATCACATTTCAAAATCCTTAATGTGGCATAGAAATTATGAAAATTAGGTATCGGTTCATGTCTTCTCATCACTCGACCAAGGCTCCAAATTTCAAGATTCATTGTCAAATCCTCATGTGCAACTGTAAAACTTTAATGTAGAGCATCTTTTGAATGGAGGCATTCTCAGATTTTTATAACTTGCAAAATATTTAATGATGAATTGACAATGACTTATTTAAATCCATATATTACATCTAAAATTAATTTTAAATCTTTAAAAAGAGAGTATACTGAAATTTAAATTATCTCTAAAGAAAATCAGTAAAACTTGTGTGAAATGGGGAATTTGATAAATGATTATTTCAATATTAAATTGAAAGCTTTAAAATTATAACATTTTGTTATGTAATATAGATTATTTTATATATATATATATAGATTTTTAGATTAAATTACTTGTAATATAGATTTATCTAAAGAAAGCTTCTTTAAAAAAAAAATTGGTGTCACCCTCTCCCATTTTGTCCTTTGAAAGGAGTATTTTAATTATTTATTTGAAAATATCAGTTACAATGATACAGTTATGTAAACATGTATGCAAAAAAAAATTGAAGGAGCACAACTTGTTTAGCTATGTTCTTCAAGCAATAGACATACACTGTTTCTTTTTAATTTAGTAACGGACAATGTTGTAAGGAAAATTGTATATGGATGTGATTGCTAATTTTCCAAAACCTACACAGTTATTTTGTTAAAAGCCTTACCTTAAAAGTCAAGGCTATCTTGATTTAATATTAAAATTTAGACGATGAAATAGCAAGCATTTTATAAAGGAAAAATTGAATTGATTAAAAAAGAAATGGGTAGTATAATAAAGTGTTATATTTTCTATAAATGAGTTAAATCAAAGTATATTGATTGCCAGGGAATCAATTTGGAACATTTTTCTATGTGAAATATGTTCAGAGTTTTAGTCCTATTCTTTAACATTTTAAACAAAAACTTTGCTTTAAATGGATTAAATAAATGCAGTTTTGCATTATTATGCAGTTCATAAAAGTTGTAAAATATATACTTTTTAAATAAGTTATGCATATATACTAATTATATAAAAAGTTATCAATGAATGATCATTTAACAAAAAATCTACAATGTGAAATACAGTGAGTGAACACACTATGTAATTGATTTTATTTTTTGATTATTCTTAGCTGTTAATATTTCTTCATTGTATTTTTTTAATTTTATAAGTATATGTTTCCTAACACAAACATTTTTTTAGTTTATGAAAATGTGGGAATGTTCACTGATGAGTCGCACTTTTAAAAGATAATAAATATTTAAGTTGATACAATTTGTTGCTACAAAATACTAATTCACATTATTTTACTTATTAGAATTACACATTCACATGTATACTTCAATATTTTTTACATGTTAAAAACTTGATTGGATTTTTCTCTTTGCGGAATTCTTTCAAATTATGGTTGGAATTTGTGTTAATAAATATTAAGTAGCTTACCCAATTTAAAAGTATTAATTATTCAGTAGACTATTGATAATTTTACTTATTATATAGCAAATATTATTTCTTAGTTTTTTGGCCTTGGAACAATGCATTAAAAATAGTAAAGTTATTCTATCTGTTTATTTTGTGTATCCAATGAAACAAAATACTTTTAATGATATTACTTAATAATACAGTTAATATTCTATTAACCACAGAACTACAGATAACAACAGGAATGATTTAATGAGTTATATAGAAAAAGAATCATATTAAAATGAAAAAGAAAGAAAAAATTTTTTACCGAGTATAAATACTTGCTCATTCAAGACTATGCTAAATTAACTATCAATAAGAACTCTGACCTAAAACTTATAATGAACAAAGGAATTAGTTTCCCTTTTACCATGTGATCATTGTATATCATTGAGGATGTCATGACTTGGTTACTCAATATAGCCTTGATTTAGTAGTCTGATGTTCCAAATCATAACATGCTTCTCAGAAACCGATAATTGTTGGCTTTAAATCACCAAGTATTGAAGAGTCACTCATTCTGACATTATGAAAATGTGAAGGCTTTCATATACTGCTTTCAAACCTCTGTTATGTATAGGAGACATTTTTTGTTTTCATGTGCTGTGAACTGATGGTAAAATTGTGAAAATAATTATTTTTCCATGCAACAACTTAAATAATTCAATTTGAGCTGGAAATCGAAGTGGCAAACCAGTTTCACATATTTGTATATGAAAGCTTCTGGAATATTTTTATTGAAATTAATAATTTTTTAAAACTGGAAAGAATAACTTAAATTTTAATTAGAAAGTACTATAGGAAGTGAAGGTAAAAAATGGATTTTTTAAATGAAAATTAGTTTTTTGAACTATAATGAAAGTGATAGCTTATGGAAAACAGTGCAAATGTTTATCAAAAGAAATTTTTACACTTGGAAAATGGAGATGTATAGTGCAGTATATATATATTTGAATTCTAGCTTTAGAGATTACATGGTTAAGTCAAACAATTACTGGGCAATTTGTATTCTTCAGGAAATTTGAATTCAAAAATGTTACATATAATTTAAATATACCTTTAAATAGGAATGTGAAACTTCCAAAAGGTATTGCAGGCATCTTATGTAAGGAAAAATATCAATACACCAAGACAAATACATAGGTCCTCCCTTTATTCACTTACCAATGACAGCACAAGAAGGTAAAGATAAGGACTTCCATAATATAAGGAAATGTAATAAAGGTTAAATGGGAAGGAGTAGTACAATGTCAAATTGATTTAGTTACTGTCATCCAAAAGCAATAACTGCCAGTTAAGTATGTTTTTCCCTCGATTATCTTTAAGGAGGCTCAAAAATGGAAGTTGGGGTTTTAGATTTTTTTTTAAAAGGATTATCAACTTACAGGGCATCAGCTGTCATTTATTTATCTTTCAGAATGCCTGCCATTTTCTGAAATACAATTTTAAAATTGTTTGTTATAAAATTTTGTTTAATTTACTTAACTTGCCAGATGAATTATGATGTTGGATTTTATTACTATATATTGCCAGAATGCAATTCAAGCTTCGTTATTCTAATTGGTTTTGTACCCTAATGATATTTTGTGCATTATGTTAATTTAGCTAAAACCCTTTTTGTGTACTAAATCTGGAATATGTCTGGCATTTTGAAATTTTTATTTAATAAATCCTAATGCATTTGAATTTTTAGCAGAAATTAATTTTAATTCAGTGTGTAAACTCTTACCCTTGTCACTAAGTAACTAAAAAATTGCATTTATTTGTTAAAATCTTAACATATATAAGCACATTAGATCTCAGTTTTCAATGTGGAGATACTGATGGGGGGGAAAATTGAGAGAAACATTAGCGATTGTTATTTTAAACATTTGGGTCCTATCTTTTCCATAAAATCTTAAATTTATCTGTTATATTTTATATAAGGCTTGATTAGAGGGTGAATATGACCTAATTCATTTCTTGAATCTTTTGTTAAGTGAACAAAATGAATGAAGAGTTAAAACTGTAAAGAAAGTTCAAATTTAGCAAAAGTAAATCACACATACTAATATTTAAAGTTAGAATGAATTGTAGTTAAAAAAATGAAATATTTTTACATGTTTTGAGACCACTGTTGGGATAAGTTAATTGAATTCAGTATAATTTTCTAAGTGTTCTAGAATTAGTGATTTTTATCTCTTTTTCTTAATAACTGCTTTATTTCTGATAACTTTTGCATACATGCATTTTATCTATGTTTTTTAAAAGTCAACCCTTGTGTGTGGAAAGAATCTCATCAATTATATATATATATATATATATATAATTTTTATTTATTAAGAGTTGTATGAAATTTGTGGAAAATGCTCTTAAAAGGAAGAATTTTTACAAATAAAATTGAATATATTTATAGCTTTTATTTTTGAAAAAAGTAGGCCTCTTAAATTAATGTTATGGATCTAGATGAAAATGATATTTATATTTCATGTTTCTTGTAGAAAAGATATTTGTTAAAAGTTTATCATTATGACTAACAAATCTTCTGTAATTGTAAAGCATATACATCTTGTTTGTAAACGCTCTTTTATAAAGTTACACTCCGTGTTTATTTCTGTTTCTGATATATTTTGCTTATGTGTTTATAATTTGAAGAAGAAAAAAAAAAACATGAATTGATATTTTAATCATTGTATGCTATATATAAGAAATTTTATTATTTATTTTGATAAGTACTTTCTTTTAGATGAGTTCTGACAATTCTTCTAAAAGATATCTGCAATTAGAAACTGAACCTGGACCTTCAGATAGATCTGAGTAAGTTTTATTTAAATTTAACTTTTGTAAACATTTAATATTTATTAAAACTATTATTTTAAAGTTTTTTTTTTAGATATTTTTAAATGCTGTGCATTTTTCTTTTTTTGTCTTAAGGATATCTTTACAAATGAAACCTTCTGTTTTATGTCCAAATGAACATTTCATGTGAAGAATCTCATCATACATTTTAAACCCTTAGTTAACCTTTTGAGGACGGGCAGTCGCTTTCACAACCAAAAGGAACGGTGTCTTAAAGGACATGGTTGATCGGGAAGTTGGTCAAGAAGTTCCTTCGTCTCTTAACAGCTTTCGGAATGCCATGGAGTTTGTAAATGTCAATCACTTCACCACCCCTTTTAGTATTCAGAGGGTAGGGAAATAGACCTCCTTCGTACATGCTTATCAGAAAATCCCCTTTTTGTCCGAGTTTGCATCAGCAAAATGAATCATTCCGTATATGTAAGTTTAGGAAGAATGTGTGCATTAATTATTGCATTGATATATGGTGTCATTTTACGAAATTGAACTGCACAATTTTGCAAAATTATAAGAAAATAACTATGTTCACCATTTATGGACACACATAAAATATGCATTCCAGAAAGAAAAAAAACCTGTCTTCATATAAATATTTAAAATTTTAATTTTTTTCAAAATATTGTAACGTTTTAAAATTTCCACTACAATAGATTGTAGTATTTTTAAGAGATATTTTTTTTCTCAATTTCTCAGAATTGTTTTTCACAAGTTTGTGCATGGGTTTAGTATTAGCTTTATTTACTGGTTTACAATTTTTTTTATCAGGTGCTGTGAGAAACGTTAAAAATCAGTTACATTTAATTTTGTGGATTTTTTTTAAAAAATAGCTATTTATCAAAATCTATTAATATTACACGCATAGAATTATCAAACAAATTATGCAAAACTACCAGAAGTAATTTCGATACCATATACTGATTACAAAAATGAATTGGAATTGTAATTGCATGACCGCTATGAAAAATTAAAAATCTAAGAAAAAATTAAAAATTTTGAAGGTTCAAAGAAATAATTTGGCACACTCTGTGAAAGAAAAAATAACACACTAAATAATACAGCTGGAAGTATGAAAGTTTGCATATATATTTATAAAAGTTCAAAACTATATAATTTTTTTCCGATAGTTTGTTATTTTTAGGGTACATAAATTTGCATGAATAAGTAATTCAAAAATGGTAGGAATATATTTTGAAACAGCCTTCAACTCTTAATTGTTTGATAATTTCTTTTCTTAATCACTTTGAAAAATTATATCTTTATCAAATGTTTTAATTACTTTTTTTTTACTTGAAAAAATTGTTTCTTTAGTTATACTCTAATAACAGTACTTGAAAAAGGAAAGAAAAAAAAAAACTTGTAACAAAATTAAAAGATTGGATTGAATGAGTGCTGAATTTATTCGAACTGTTAAAGATTTAAAATTTTTAGAAAATATGAGCTGTTATACTGTAGTTTATTTGTACCAATAATTCTAAAAAAGGGACGAATGTTACAGATGTAGTTAATTTTTCAAACCATGTATTTTCCTCATTTTTATTCATTTACAAAAATGCTCGAAATTATTTTAAGTTTTTTTTTATTGATATTCAACTCATTCATTTGCAAATATTGAAACTTTGAGTGAAATTGAAAGAATTAAAACAGAAACTAGCAATACCTTCATTTTTTTTTTTTTTTTTTTTTTTTTTTTTTCTGTTTTACTCTATTGAAATCTCTAAGAAATGAGTTTGTATAGGTTCAATTAAATTTTTAAACACAAGAAAAATACAATATTGAATATTTAATTCATAGTAAGAGAAAAAATTTTGTGCGCACTTTTTTGCTTATTTTAATTCTAAAATTCTGTCGAGTGTGTTGCATTTCTTGACTTTATCATAATTAGAAAAATTGCTTGCAAATGAAACGTGCTTTTTCTTTTTGAAATGAAAAATTTTGAAAACTAAAAATGAAATACTATCATATTTGGTTTTTAGAATACTGCTGTAGATGGAGTTGCATTTTCTTTTCTTTTGTTGCTATTATAAGAGTTAAAATTCATACATCAGATAAAACATCAATAAATGTTTTGTGTTTAACCATTCTATGCCTGTCTATCTGGATCTTTAATTTTTTGAATGTGCAATGAAATGTCTAAGGGGTAGCTTTCGAATAGTGCTAAGAGAAAAGTTGCAATCTCCTAAAGAAAACTTTATAATAGATCAAAGGGGAAATGAGATAATTGCTTTCAGGGCATATAAATAGATAATGTCTATGTATTAAATTAGAAATGGTATACAATATAATTTGATAATTATATCATGTAATGGTACTATGGCCACTGCCAACTATAAATATTGCTAAATAAAATATTTATAATAGTTTTTTCCCCAGTCACTGCATATGAATAGAATAATTTACTGCATGAAAATTCTAATTATGGTATTAAGAATGATACAAGGAAATTGTAGGAAAGAACATGCCTTCTAATTTTTGAACATATTTTCTAAAAGTTTCTTGAATTGACAATGGACAGATAATCACAATGCAACTTTCAGAAAGAACTTCCCCTGAAAAATATAAAATCATTGGTTGTGTTAGGAACTTCCTGAACAGCAAACATCTCCACTGCCCAACAGGTTACCAACACTCTATCTGGTCCTTTTGTCAGATGACACTTGGAGCTGCCAATCATTGACAGGAAAAGGGGGTAAGTGAAGTAGTAAACTCCCGTCCTCACCAGTATTTTCTTTTCAAAGTGCCCGTCCACAAATGGTTAACACATTCACAACAAAAGTATACCCAAAGGAGAAGGATCCAGGCTCTTTCCTCTTCACTTAAAAAAAAAGGAACTGATACCCATTCAATACAAACATGCATGTTAAACTTTCAGTAAACTTCACCAAAGGATAAAAAGGTCTTTTGAGATTCCTGTAATTGTACTCACTGATTATGTTGGTGTTTCAATATAAAAGTTAAAAGTAGCCATTTTTTCATCTAATGTACATCCATGCAATACATCTGTTAAAGGAGCAATAGATGTAGTTTGCAATCAAGGTGTAAGTCTTGTTGATATCCAATATTCGTGATGGATCCTTCTTGGATATTTAATAAATGTGAATATGCATATATTTTCTATTATTTCTTGATACTTATGGGCTATTAATTTTTCTGGTGACTTTTAGGCTCCAAAAGATTACGTATCAAACTATTTGCTCTTCAGTTATTTTGCTTATTTATATACAGCATGTATATTTACACAATTTGTTTAGAATTTATCTTGGAAAGGTTTGATTCGCATGTATAAGACAAAATTCAAACTTTCATATGAAATACAGTTTAACCAGTCAATTGGATTTGTTGGAATACAAAAATATTTTAAAAAATCAGATGAAATGGTATATTTTTGCATCTCCAATGAAAAACATTTCTTTAAATAAAAATTATGTAACAAATTAACAATAGCATTTGTTTTCCCAATCAGATCATAAAAATGTTGTTGGATAAATCAGAAGGAAATGCAAATGGCTTTGAGGCTGTCTTTTAGAGCTAATAGTTACCAAGAAAATGTATCAAAGAAGTCAAGAAGCATCTTCTGGACCTGGGGATTCGAGAAGAATCTCCGTCCAATTCCACATCATGGACACTGCTCTTGCTCATCCCAGCATCATTCAAAGCATGTTCAACAGGTTCCACATTGATGATTCTGAAAACCTCTAGCCCACTATTTTCCCAATGTCTTTAATGGATTGTCTCTGAGAGTAACGAAGTAATCTGCATGATTGACGACTTTGAATGGCCTGCTCTCGAGATATCCTTGGGCTCTCTACAACTTTGAACTTCGTCCTCTACTACTGTCATTCCTCTCTCATTTTGGTTTTGACGTCTCACTTCACTTTCCTCTTTGGCTTCATCAATCACGCCTTGGCTTCTTCAGCTTCACTCATTTCTTTGTGACCACGGTAACCTAGTGGCCATGGTTTCGGATTCGGGGCTGGCTGTTTTTGTTCAATTGCAGGTTTGATCCTTGGCCATTAAAGACCCACCGTGTAGGCGGGGCTGATGCACGTTAAATCTGTCGAGGCTCAAAGTCCTCCCTTTGGTGTGGTGTGAAAGTTAGGAGAGGGGGTGCCAGCTCGGGTATCGTTCTCATCACTTGACCGAGGTTCAAAATTACGAGGTCCATCGCTAATAGCCCTCGTGTTGCTTATAATGCGACGTTAATAAAAACTAAACTAAATCCCGTGTGTAATATCATTCAAAGTAAAAAATGTTTATTTGTAAGACTAGGGGCAGAAGACAATTTTTATCATTTCTCTTTATATGAAAACAGAAAATGCCTGCAAGTATTTCTTCTGAGATTAAGAATCATCTGTAGAGTTTAGAGGAACGAGGTCACAAGAAGATTTCAGAACTTGACATAAAAATTGATTCTAAATTCATTTCACTCTCTTACCCCATCACTGCTAATAGTGACACAGCCCCGAGGAGCTGCACCTTGAACTTACAGTCAAATCACACCGTGAAAGAAATGTTTAATGCTGTGACATTAGTTGACTTTTGTGAATTTTTGTCTGCTGAAAAAATTTCATGGCGAGGAAACTTGCTGAGAAAATGTTCTCTATATTTAGGTCCACATATATTTGTAAGCAAAATTTTTCTTGCTTGAAGATCAATAAGAGTAAATAAAGATGATCTTTGACAGTCATTAACTTGCAGGCTTTGATGAGAATCTCTACAATCAATCTCACTTCTGATTTAAAAAACAAATTGTAGACATGTGTGATAGGATACATTTGTCTCATTAAACTGATTCTGGAATTAAATGTGCTTGCATTTATAGGTTGATATGAAATCAGTGTGAAAAATAAATTGATTGAAACAGGCACTATTCTATTTAATTTATATTTATTAATTTTTATGGTACTGTTTGTATTGTATCTGAAATACAAAGTTAAACTAAGGAATGCAATCATTTTAAAAGATATGACCTTCTTCTTAGCTTCCTCTTCCACAAAATTATAGTTTAAAAGTTTTATATGGATTTGTTTTTATTTATACATTTTAAAAGATTAACCTTGTAATTTCTTGAACTTCATAATAACTTTCACTCTTATAATTACATATCACACTTCTGTGATATCTAAATATACCAGAAATTGTTAATCTCATGTTAAGCATAGTTATTTTTAAATAGTCAATTTTGGTGAATGGTCATAGTAAAAGACTGCTGTGAAGTAATTTTTGATTTTCTTAGTGTATTTAGCAAAATAATGAAGTTTTGATTTGTGGGGTAAATTTATTTAATTTTAAAATAAATTATGTAAAGTTGCATTTTTCTCTCACAATTGTAATGCTTATGTTATAATTATAATATAATGTATTCTGTAATCTAAGTTTATAAAGGATACCATCTCCATTTTTTCCTCTTCCGATATTTTTATTGTGATTGCCTTTTTCAAGATATATGATTTTGTATTTTTTATTATGAGTCTGTATATATACTCAAACATTCAAATCTCTAATGCTTACCATCAATTCACGTATTTTCATCGTGTCAGCGTGTATTTTGTTATATTCCATGAAAGTGTGACATGTGTTTATACTACTCGGAAAGTATAGGATCGCTGCTATTATATTTCTCACTGATAGAGTATTTTCATTGCAAAGGACTTGTCAGAATGATGGACACTTCTGACTGTGACTGAAAGCATGCACTTTAAAAGAGAAAAACTGAATGTTATTGACCACAATTCAAATTAAATTAGAATGTTCATGTATCTCATAATGTCATTTATTGCAAAAAAAATACTCAGGTATGTTTAGAAATATAGCAGCTAAAATTGCAAGAGATTTTCCTACTGTATTTTGTAATAAAAATTTAAAAAATGGACTGATATACAATTTTTAAAGTAATGTATTTAATATTTAGTGGTGAAAAGTAATAATTGTATTAACTCTTAATGTGCATGTTATCTGACTGTATTTCGATTATGATATATATTTTCATATAGTATATCAGAAAGTAGAAAACGAATGAAGATCTGAACTGCAGATTCCTAGTTCCAAGTTTAATACCACTGAACATTGATAGTTTTATTCTATTGCTTATGAGTGCTTAAATGAGATTGTAGTGTGTATATACAATGAAAAATTTATTTTGTATTTTGAAATGGACGATTGTATATTTTGTTATGACATGCACAATGTTGCCTTGAAAGAAACTTTAGTTTTTAAATTAAAAATTTTTAATGCTAAATTTTTCTTTCGCAGACCTGAACCTAAAAAACTATGTGTTTCCCTTGCTCAATGTATTGAAGGTTCTGTTACTGAAAATAAAACGAAAGTAGTGAAAAGAAATGCCAGATATCGTAAACGTGTAAAAATACCCTTATCAAGTATTGTAAGTATCTCCTTCCTGTATTGTATTTGTACATTTTTTCGAGTTGGACATTTACCATCATAACTAGTTTATGCTTAAGGAAATATATATATAGGAATTGTTTCAATAACACCTACTTACTTTAATGAAGTTTTTGATTGATTCTTATTTAAATAAATCAAAGAAAATATCTGATTTTTGAGAAATTAAAATATCAACAAAAAGAATTTGGATGAAGTTGAAGCTAGATAAAACTTGATAATTTTTTACCTAAATTTAGAAATTATTTGAAAGGTTTTTTTAGTAATATTTAACAAATTTATGTTATTTGTTACAAAAATTGTAAAATAATATAAATCTAACAGCATCACCAAAAACAACTTTAAACTAAGTTGTTTATCTATACATTTTCTCAATTTTATTTTACTCTGTTGATGAAGTAAAAATTTAGTTCTATTTCAGTTATTTTTAAAGAATACTTGTTTTATGAAGTGTAAAAGAATTTTTTTTTTGTCAAAACTACAACTCTGATATTTCATTATGTGACTAAGTTATTTATTAAAACCAAATTTTGTGTGTGTGTTATAGAATCAACTTAATCAGCTGCAAACAGAAGTTCAAGCTCAATTATTTGCTGATGATGATGATGATGGACATCTCAATTTTGATGTTGGGGATATTCTCAATGATTGTGAGTGTTTAAGGATTTAAATTTTATCACAGTTTTATGTCTATCTATTTAATTTGAAACAAATGTAGCATGGTCTAACAAAGACATGAATAATATTGATTTTACACAATTAACATAAATTTTTTAATTTTAGATACTTTGTTGGGTTTTCTTGGCAGAGGCACTTTTGGAAGAGTTGCAAAAGCACGCCATATTCAATCGTAAGTATGTGCTTTGGAGTAAAAAGTCTGTAAAATGCACCAAGATATCGATAACCTTTCTTTGTGATGTGTTACATTATTTACTTTTTATACTTCATATTATATATGTGAAAATGTACAAATGTGTATATTGCTTGATTCTTCAATCATAAATGAATTTTTTGTAAATCTGGACTGAAACTATATAATATATATCATTGTGCCTGATTTAATTTAAATTAAGTAAATTAAATTTTGTCTCATTCACAAGAGTGAATTTTTGTACTAAATACTAATTTTTTATCCAGATGTCTTATTTCTCTTTTAATCACGTACAGATTGGCATGTTTTTTACTTTTTAAAAATTTATGTTAAACATTATTCATTAAGAAGGAGATGTATAAAAAGGATTGGTTTAGAATAACTGAATTTTGTAAAATTTTTATGAAGTAGAATTAAATCATGTATTAAGAAACTTTTGAGCTATTACAAAATATTTCAACGTTACTGTAGTATTGTTTTGCAACCTCATTTATTTCATACAATGCTGAATAAAATTTCAAAATTTGTAAAAATAACAATTTTCAAATGCATTTAAAGAAATAAAATCCTGCATTCAAAGGATATGAATGAGAAATATATATATTTCTATATTGTTACTCACAATATATTAATAAAGCAACAAATAGGTGTAATGCTTGTAATTTTTGTATCACTGTTGATATTTTTCTGAAACATTTTCCATATTAAAAAATCATATATATGTAGATTTTTATTTTTTAAAAATGTGTAACTAACATATTTTAAATTTTTAATTTGAACTGAATGCTATACTTGGAATTGAGTTTTTTTTTAAAAAAAAATTAATGATTGTTAAATTTTAAGATTTTTTTAAAAATTTTTAAGCCGCCAGATTGTTGCTTTAAAGATTGTCAAAAATGAAGATGATTCTCGAGAGGGTGCCAAAGGTGAAATTGGTGTGTTGAATAAATTAAAAGTAATTGATCCAGAAGGGAAAAAGTATGATTATTATTGCTCTATTATTGTTCACTATTTAAGTTTTAATTTGATTTTTGTCATAATTGAGCTAAACATTACTTTAAAGTTATTTTGTAGCTTGCATTTTGTTTTCAGTTGTAATGTTATGTGTATTAAAATCTTAGTATTCAGGAAAAAAGAATATAGTTTAGGAAAACATATAGTAAAATTGTTTTTTCAAATCTTGAGCAGTGATCCTGTGAAATAAAGTTTAGTGTGAAATTTCTAATGATGTTTCAAGAGGAACTGTTGCAGTCTAACATAATTTAGTAATTGACCATGTCAAGTCTTGGATTTTAGTTCTGCATGGTTGTGGTGTTAAGTAATACTACTACTATTTGTGTGTTTAATCACACTGGGCCTCAAGAAAGTGGGATTCCAGCTTCATATGATTGTCCTCTTCCTTTGACAGTTAAAAATTTTGACATGAATTAGAAATCCATGGGTCATGCATATATATGGCCATATATATGCATTAGTTTTAGTTATTGAAACGTTAAATTTATGGATTTAAATACACATGTCTATAAGCTTGTTCAGTTCACATTTCAACATTTTTTTACACTATTTTTCAAGAAACTTATCTGCCATAAACATAAAATGATTAATTAGGTTATATATACATATAATTGCATTCTAAACTATATATAGTACCAATACACGCTCCTATTATCAGTTTGTTTTTTTTATATGAATTGCTTGTGTGAGCATTGTAAAGCTTATGATTTTTAAATATTATTAACATATATAAGCTCTTGTTTTATGCTGTAATTTGTGTGTTTGTGTCTGCAATCTCATTAATACAAATATTAAGTTCCTATACTTCATTTTTATTACTCTATTATTAGTTTGCTAATAATGTTTAACCTGTTTTTCAATCTGTTTCTTCCTAATTCTTATTTGATTTAGTGATAAATTCGTTGTAACTGCATAGAAGGAAGGCTGGCTGCATAAAACTGGCTTAATTCTATAATTCAGTATCTAATGTATTTAATTCACAAAATGAAATTGAGGAATATGTGGTATTATGTAAATTTCTTTTTAGAACATTTGTTACATTTTTTTTCAGCTTGTGGGTTGAAATGTTTGATTTCTTTGATTTTCGAGGGCATATTTGCATGGCTTTTGAAAAGCTTGGTGATAGCTTGTATTCCTTCATGGTGAGTTAATCATATTATTTTTCTTGAATTTGTGTCAATAGATGTTGTTGCTTCTGATATTATTTATGTTATCTATTTTCTTTAGAGAGAAAACAAGTTTAAACCTTTTCAGTTGATGCAAATAAAGCATATTGCGTATCAGCTTTGTAATTCTGTTAAGGGTAAGCTTCTTTGTATATAGAATATATTTGAACACTTGTTTGTTTTTCTTGTATCTATTCATGTCTTTTTTTTTTCAGCTCTTCATGAAAATGAGATTATACATACAGATTTAAAACCAGAAAACATTTGTTTTGTGACTTCTGATTTTACATATGGTATTCGAGCAACAGTAAGTACCCTTTTTTCTCCTGTGTTTTATTGTATATATCCGTATTGTTACAAGCATATTTTCTTTAACCATATATATAAGCTGAATTGTAAACAATCTTCAAAAGCAGATGATTAAAAAGATATTATTTCTTGTGTTGTAAAATATCTTAACAGAATACAAAATAAATATTTAATAAAATTACTGTTAGGTAACTTTTCAGTTAGCTAATATGTTAGTATTGGTAAATAATTTTTTTCTGTATAAAATTGCATTCCATGAATGGTATAGTTAGCTATCAGGGGCTTATCATCTTTGTATTAATAGAAGAATCATGACTTCCTCTAAGTTACCCTAGTGATCTTTTTCTTTCCTATAGGGTTTACCATCTTTAGCAAACACAGGTGACAGGCCTTTAGCTTACATTAGTATTCATTCTCTATTTTAAACCCTCCTTGTCAGTAAATTTTTACCCTTTTTTTTTCTATTTAGATTACAGTTCAAACAAATGTTTGGTGCAGCTTAGCCAGATTTGGCCCTTGTGCCATAAACCACTGTCAATCACTCCATGAATGGACCCGTGTGGTGACTGGGAATGACAGAATAGTCCCACTGCAACTCATGCATGTCATAAGAGGCAACTAAAATGGGTACCCAGTGTCTGGGGGTATAGCCGGGCACCCTGCTCCTGAGGATTATATGAGGGGACCTCAGGGAGTTGCCTTCTTTAGGTAAGTACGAGCATCATGACCCTGAGGTACCCTAGTGATCTTTTTCTTTCCCATGGGGTTTACTGTCTTTGGTAAACACAGGTGACTCGCCCCCGGTATACCCTAGTGATCCTTTTCTGTTTTCGACCCTCCTTGTCAACCAATTTTTTTAAAAAATTTTTTCAATTTCTTGTCTAGACCACAGTTAAATCTTGTTTGGCGCAGCATAGTCATATTTGGCTCTTGTGCATATAAACTTTACTTTTTCACATGACCTTTCTTGTCTATCAGTCTTTTTTCTATGTTTTAATATCTAGATCACAGATTTACTTGTTTGGCGTAGTATGGCCACATCTGGCTCTTGCGTCAATAAAACTTCACTATCATCATCATCACTCCATGAATGCTCAATAAAGGAATATTTGTGAGAAACAGTATGAAAACAAAAGTAATTTATTTTTCTATTTATAAGTTGAAATTTTTTAGTTTAACTGTTTATGTGTAGTTTTCGTTCATATCACTCTTTCGTTAAAATCACTGCTTTCTCTTCTGATATTTTAAACCAAAAACATTTTGTTCTTGAATTTTCTCCTTTTCATTTTAAAAATTGATCAAGTGCATTGCAAAAGTCGAAACTTATAATAATTGCTGTATTTCAAATGAATCTCCAATAATATTTATTGACAGTGGTTGGGAATTGTGTGTAAATTTTAGTGTTGCAATTTTTTTTCTGGTTACTGCACCTAAACATTCATGTTTGAAAATTTAGTTTTTCTTTTGATTTCTGAAAAGGCATTATTTAATTAAATAAAAATTTCCTTTTATGCTCAAAAATATTAAATTATTTATTTTTCAAAATTGCTTATAATTTTATTTGGTTTTGTCTTTTCTTGATATGGTCTATGAAATGTTCTTTGAGAAACATAATTTTATTTTGATTGTTTGCGTATTAACATATTTGATTTTCTGTGACAGACATTTTAATCTTGAATATTATGACATAAATGTTCTTATGTCTTAGTAATGAACAGTAATGTGACTTATGTATGTCAGTATTTTTTGTGAATCAAACTCTAAGAGTATCTAAATATGCATTATACAATTGAAGAATGCATTAATTGTAAATTTTATTCACAATAAAATATACAGATATAAAGAGAATGTTTAATGGTTATTCTATTAATGTTTCAGCGACAACAAACTTATCGTAAACCCATCTGTACTAATATCAGAGTCATAGATTTTGGATCTGCTCTTCATTTTCTTGATAGGAGAGATGTTAATGTTCAAACAAGGACTTATCGTGCCCCTGAAGTTCTTTGTGGTAGTTATTAAATTCTTTTTCCTTTGTATAATGCAAAGAGTTAGTATAAAAAAGTAATCTATTCTTTTTTTTTTAAAAGGTTTAAGTTGGGATCAAAAAATTGATGTTTGGAGTATTGGTTGCATTTTGTTTGAATTATATACCGGAAAAAGTCTTTTTCCTGTAAGTAGATCATAAAATTTCCTTTCTTGATTGTGATTTTCAATTTTTTACTATAATTCATATATATAGATGTCACCGGCAAAGTTTTAAATCCTGCATTCTACAGAATGGCAAATGAGAAGACATCAAAGTATTTAATAACATCTGTGATTCATTTTGAATATTACATAGTAAGGCACATGACTTTTAAAGTGTGTTTCAGGCTTAGAATTCGTCAGTTGCATTTGTTTGGGAGTTTCAAAATCCTCAATTTTACTTAAATTTGTTCCACAAAAAATTAATTTTTTACTGTGTTGTATAAAAACGGGGGAGCAAGTTGTAGTGTTGGAGGAGTCAGGATCTATAGACATGAAATAATGATTCGACAATGAGCTGTCCAAATTTCAAGTTAATGCTGCAAAAAAACAGTATTTTCTTACCTAAAACTAGTAACCAGAAGTTAATAAATGACTACTTAGATGGAACCCAGATACTATTGGGCAATGAATCATTATGATGTGATGATTGTAGAAAACAAAAGTAAGTTCATTTATCCTGTGGAAGAAGGCCTCAGTACTATACAATATTACATTACAGAATCCGAGTTATTTCGCATAATGAAGCTCATTTGGCTATTGGACACGGACGTGATAGAATGTTTGAGGAATTTTCAATCAAATACAAAAATGTTAAATGTCATGATATTGAACTCTACATCCACCTTTGTGAACCTTGCTAGAAAAACAGGTATTAGAAAGAGTATTGTTATGAAACCTATGATTTTTTTCCCCTCCAAATTTGATTCCCATCCTCAGGTAGATCTTATTCACTTTCTGTATCAGCCTGAGAGAGAATACAAATTTATTATGGTGTACCAAGATCATCTCACAAAATTTGTGATTAAGTCTCTAATGTCAAAAAGAGCTTCAGAAGTAACCTACTATCTAGAAGACATATTCTCGTTGCTTGGTACACCATATATATTACAGTCAAACAATGGTAAGGAGTTTGCCAATAATGTGGTAACCAGCATGAAGGAGTTTTGACCAGCACTGAAGATCGTCCATGGGAAGCCTCGCCATTCACAAAGCCAGGATAGTGTCCAAAAGAGCTAATCAAGATATCAAAAATATGCTCTGGACTTGGATGCAGGACTACAAATCTGACTGCTGGACTGAAGGACTGTGTTTTATTTAATTTATGAAAAATAGAGCTTATCATTCTGGGATCAAAAGAACACCATATGAAGGTCTTTTTGGCTGCAAATCTGAAGTTGGACTTACAACATCTTTCGTACCAGAAGATGCTTTAAAAGACATAAATACAGAAGAGAGCAGCTAGAAAAAGAAATAGAGTGTCCAAACTATAGAAAAAGGAGAAACTTATCAGATAATGTGCAAGAAAAAGAGCCTGCTTTAAAAATATGGATGAGATTATAGTCGACATTGGATTAAACTAACATTGTGAAATCATTATTACTGAAGATATTTGCTTCCAATACCTGTTGTGTGATCTTAAAGGAAATGAGTAATGCACTTGCACGTAAAAAATATCAAAAAATTCATACCTTCTGTGGCCATGCTATGATGAAATGGATATTTTGTGTACCCTTTGTTTCAAAGCTGAAAATACTATTGAAGGTAAATAACTTCTAAAATCAATCTGGAAATACAAGCCAAAAAATGAAAATGAATTCAGGAATAAAAAAATTTCCCACTTCTTCTTTGGAAACTACTATTCAAGTTCCTATTCCTGATGTCGACAAGGGGTGAGGTGATTTGCACAATATATTAACAGTTGTAATTAGTGTGATGTAGGATGGTTTCTACTGACTTGGAACTTCTGAAGGAATTTTAAAACAAGCATATGTGAGACCACAATTCACTCTATGCTCTTGCTTAGAATTGAAGATATTCTTGACTATCAAATTACTCTCTGGTCAGTTGCACTTGCTCAGTCCAGTGGAAGCAGCCAAGGATTACTCAAATGTATGCGTAAAACAAATTGCCAAAATATGAAATGTTTTTTTTTTTTTTTTTGTTAAAATGTAATGAAATGTAATTTAAAATGTCATTCAAGCCTACCTTGTTGCAACAAGTAGGTTAATTTAAATTTTTTATTTGAAATTTTGTTTTCCTTAATAAGAAAAGCGTAAATTTTGTTTCATAGAACTTTCGTTTCTCTTTACGTATTTTGAATAAATTTTTTAGGGGCACTCTCATTTTTTAAGAATAACATTTGTATTTTTGAGGAATGCACTTCATTTATATAATAGCCTTATCTGGATCTTTTTTTTATATTGTGCCTAAATAGCATTTGTCATTCTGTATAATGCTTAGGTATTATTTGCAACGCCTATGAAAAGTATGTAATAATTCTCATATTTCAAAGATTGCCTAAAAATACAGGGCATCATATACAATGACTAGGTATTCTATAGAATGCCAGTTCATGAATTGCCGGTATCATGTATATATATGATCTTTTATGTACAAATAATGTAGAAATATGGTTTTTAAGTCATTACTTTTAAAATTTTGGACTCTAATCAAAATATTATTAAATTTAAAAAGGAACTATTTATTATGTAGAGAAGAGTATAGAAAGATACTTTTTTTTTAAAAAAAAAAAAAAAAACTCTTTAATTAGTTACAAATTTAAATGATAAAACTAAATCTGTAATAGATTATGAAGAAATTTGTTTTTATGTTATTTCTGTTATGTTTCACAATTTTATCCTTATTATTAACTTATGAATTTTTAAATTTCTTAAGTGTTCACTGTATTTTTAGGCTGAGGAAGATTATCAACAGTACCTTTTATTCCATGACGTTTTAGGTCCATTCCCACATCATTATGAGGAAACTAGGTGATGTTGATTTTTATTGTTTAAATAAGATTTTTAGATTTTAAATAACATTTTTGTTGGCCATAATTCAAAAAAAATTTTAAAAAAATTATGTCAGCTATTTGAATTCATGCAACATGTTACAAATAATGAAAGTTACTAAGTTAAGAAAATGTGAATATAGCTTTTCATTGTTTTAAAAATATGAAATATTTTTTTTTTTTTAAAGTTAATTTATTCTTCGTTTAATGCTAGTGTCAATGTTATTGTTAAAAATATTTGGATTACTAGCTAAAATTTTATATTAGTTATTTGCCTCGTAATAGCGTTAAACAGATAAAATTAAATACAGGACAAATGTTTGTTAGCTAAACCATTATTACAAATGCAAGAAGCATATTTGGATCAACTAGGTTACCGCTGGTTGTGAATATGCTAAAAGAAGTTAATTAATTTATTTAAAAAAAATATTGTTTTAAGTATTGATGAAATTTTTTAAAAATGCAAAATTTGTTTGTGCCTTATTTTTAGCATGCTTATAGGTGGTTTTGAAATCATAATCTCTGGAACAATATTCTATTATTATTACAAGTAATCCAAGATGTTTTGTCTAGAAACAGATAATATTGATTATAGTATCTTATATTTATTATGATGTCTTATCATAGAAAAACTATAATTTTGGTCATGTCTGACAGAAATATGTTGAACATCTGAATTGAGTGAAATTTTGTAGATTTCAATAATGTTAACATATGTTTTACAAAATGCTTCTTACTGCCTTTTGTCTTTCGTTTCTAACAGCCTTCTGAAAACCATTTTATATACAGAGTAAAGAATGGCTGTATTTACTATCTGTTTAAAATAACATGCTCTTCAACATTACTTTTTTTCACCTAGGCTTGGTATCCTAGAAAGAGAGCATTGCCCTAAGTAGCCTGGGTTTCTGCATGCATTATCTTGAGGCATTATTTTTTTTTAAAAAAAGTCCATTTTTGCTTGTCTCATTCTGCATTGGATGCATGAGATTTGATGCATTATTTTGACATTGCAAATTTCTCTAATTTTGGACCTAGTAGTCCAGGCTTTTTGATTTAACCCATTGTGAACTCTGCTCATTAATTAATCTGGAGGGGGAAAAAACTGTAAAATGCATCTTTTTTTTTTTTTTTTTTTTTTTTTTTTTTAAAAAAAAATAGCTTAATGCTAAACATGACACAATTAGTTGACAGGGTGTCATTTAAGGAGTTGGAATATTCAGCTTAGTATGACCTAAAGGGGTACTATTTTTAGATTCCGAGACTGTTTCAAGCAGATAACTTTACCTACAGTGAATTCTGATAATGTAAGTTTCTTATAACAACAAATCTTTTGAATTGCTTAATTCTAATTCTTTCAATTTGGAGGATGGCTAAAAAAGTACTTGTATTTGAAGACAGATGACATCATTATGGTAAATTATTGTTACCATTGGGTGCTGCCATCTGTTAGAATAGATTACAGCCAAAACAAATTTTACATTGATTCCTAAGTTAGTTTTGACTTGGTAGTTATTTACCGCCTAATCAAAATAGCATTGATGATTGCTGCAGTGTCAACATCGTTTTGTGTAGAGTTATCACTTTCTGTGAGACCTGGACTCTTTATTAAGCTCTGGAAATCAAGCAAATATCAAATCTTTGGGTTGCATCTAGTGAATCTTTTTGGTAAAAAGAAGATGGACTCATCAGCTGGAAAAGTTATGACAAAGAATTTTTGAGGTAAGAATGGCATCATGTTCACGAATATGAGTAACTGACACTTAGACATCTGTCTAGTGAGTCCTGATGCTTTCTAAAAACAAACCATTTACGATGCTATGGGCACGATCTCTTGGTATTTCCAAGGATTTTTTGAAGTACGACCTGAAGTATTATTGATATGACCGTCATAAGTATGGCTGCATTAATTGAGCTTATAGTTGGTGATGTTTTTCTTAAGTTGTGGGTTCAAGTACTAATGCCATTAAAGACATTGTTAATAAGGTTTATGAATGCTAAATTTGTGGAGGCTCATTGTCCTCACTTTGGTTTTGGTGCTATCGGGTTGCCAGCTCAGTTCTCTTCCTCTTAAATTGACCGAGGCTTAAAGTTATGGAGTCCTGTCGCCAATAGTCCTGCTATATTGTTTCTAAGTATGACATTAATAAACAAAACAAAATTTACTCATAAAGTTTTATTTCATGAAACTTCGGATATAAATGTCTTGTTTGAGAAGTTACATGCAGTTACTTCTCGTGTTATGAAAATGTTAATTAACTATTATATAAGGAATCAAATGCTTATGTGCTTGTTATTTCATACATTTCTTAATCTGAAATAATTGTAATTTTCATTTTAACTATTAGTTTATTTTGTAGTCTTTGTAGAATGTACAAGCGACAAATGGCTTTAGGAATTAAAAAAAAACCTCAGAGGAAATTGTTGAAGGTAAGAAATTTCTGTTCTGTCTTTTTTTTAAAAAATTTATATGTTAAATTTTTTCAACATTCATTACAATAACTACATTTGTGCATCTTTTCGAATTTTAGCCAGTCTGTAAAATAATCTTTTAAGAGTTATTTATGTAGTGATTTTTTCCTTTTAATTTTAATTTTTTTTAACTTGAAACTAATACCTAAGTTTTTTATTGTATTGTTAGTTACTGAATAATTTATTGTGCTAACATGTGTAACCATTTCAAATTTTAATTATATTTTTATTTATTTCGAGGGATAAATTTACAAAAGCTATGAAGCTTTTTGAATTAATGCATTTGTTCTAAGTGAAAATTCACTATTATAACCATACAAACTGAGTGATTTAAATGAACTAAAATCAGTGGTTCAGAATTGGCTGTCAAAAAGTTAAATTGTTATAAAATCTGTGATTATTAATGTAATAATGAAATTAATTTAGAACATTAATATATATAAGTATACAAATTTTTATTAATCTAGCATAATGAGAATTTTTGATTTTTGACTAATAGGATTATTTTAAAACTTAAAGATTGCTGATTAAATCTTATTTGAGATAACTATATTGGCATTTTTTTTCATGATAGTGGATTAAATATTTAAATATTGCAATTTTATGTATTTTTAGCTCTTACACTGAATATATATATTACATATGGTTTTGACTATGCTTTTAAAAAATTTGCATTTTCGATGTAGTGTTCATGTATTGACAAAAACATTTGTGATCAAAATTATCTACATTTAACTTCCCAAATTCATAAGGCTGTAGAAAAAAATCTAATGGAATTGCTATAAAAATGAAGATAATTTCTTTTTGTAAAGAAAATTGAAATATATTGAATGTCGGCTGTTTCGCATTCTGCAGATATGTTGTATGGCAAGTCATGTGTTGAGTATTTGATTATTCTTTTTCAAAATCATGCATCAATTGTGCTGCAGTTCTTGGCATGAATGGTAAATAATATTGCTTTACCGTTTAACTATAGTGGGACTGATGAATTACATTTTTCGTAAGTAATGAAATTTCTAAGCACAATTGTTGGATTTATGCAACAAGAAATGCACAAACAATCAAGCTATAGCACTCTTAAAGAGTTGAATGGCATTTCTCTACTATTTCTATCATTGGACCATTTTCAAAGTTAATAGGAAATATTCCTGATATATATTGACGAGTTTTAGGTTATTACATTTTCAGTGAGATTGGTTTAAGACATCTCTTATGTTCAAGATGATTCTAAATACCTATACTCTGTTACTAATTTCTTTGATTCACATTTAATGAGTTACTTTTCAACCAAAGCATAGCTTTCTCACTCCTCGTTTCATCAAATTAAAGGTTTTGGATAAACAAACAATGCTTCCTGTCATTAATAGATTATAAAAAGCATCACATAGTAGTTTCAATATAATTTATTACTGAATATAATTCAATTAAATTAACACTAACTTTTTATAGCCATATAATATATATGATGTCTGTTAGTGTGAGAAAATTGTGATGCCCCTTTCTTTGTCTAGAAAGTGGTCCCCAATATAATATTAGGTCAACCTAAGAATTCTGTCCGTTTGTGAAACGAAAGAAAATAATACATTTTTGATTCATTTAATTATTATTGTATAATGCAATTTCTGTCTTTGCTAGGATTGTTTTATAAATATCTTAGATAAGTGCTTCTTGAATTAAGAGGTCAAACTTTGTTTAGAGTCCTCATATTCTCGTCTCTCCTTACTCAGAAAGCAAATGAATCCTTCTTGGCCCAGATGATAATTGGTGATGAAAAAAAGATTACTTACTGAAATATTGTAAGGAAAACAGCATACATGGAACCAGTGGCAACCTGTCCCCTTAACTTCTACACTGAACTTGAGCCTGAATTGGAGAACACTGTGTGAACAGTGGGTTGTCAGGAACGATTATACGAGCATTTGAAATCTAATAAAAAGCTCAATTCAGAGAGATACTATCGGCCAATGAATGGTTTAAACTAAACACTCAAAAAGAGAGAGAGAGAGATATCAGCGATGTTCAATAGGAAGCACATCATTCTGCATCACTATAATGCCAGAACACGTACTACTTTGGTGACTTGTCAGTAAATCGCAGAGCTAGGCTGAGAAATTCTGTTGTATCTACCATACTCCCCAGACCTAGCATACTTCACTTATGACCTGTTTCTCTCCCTGCAAAATTTTTTGTAAGGAGCAAAATTCAGTACTGAATCATTAGTCAACATAGCAGTGCTTGAGTTCTTCGTCTCTAAAGACGACATTTTTCAAAAATGGTATTTACAAATTACCTTCATGCTGGCAAGAGTTCATGAGTAACAATGGAAAATATATTGTGTAGTAAATATTTTTAAATGTATGATAAATGTATTATCTTCTTTCACTTCACAAGCAGACAGAATTTTCCAGTAGACCTAATATATTCAGAGAAACCTTATATTCATGAGTGAGAAGTAGGAGTAGAAATGAGCCTGAAGGCATAGCTAGTGAAGTGTAATTATATTCATCTGTTATTGTTAAAGTGTGACTTTTTATTGAGTCTGAGTAAACTAGCAATGAAATAGATACTACACACATTCTAATTGTATTCATTATTTAGCATTGAAATTAGATACCTTTGAATTTAATTCTTTGATTGAATCTCTAAGCAATACCTTTCATTGTGTTACCACAATTGCTGACTTACTGTAAATTTCAGTCCTCTCTACTGCCACCAGGAAAAAAAAGAGCATAACTGACAGCAGCAGCAGAAAACGTTTTTACATTACTGTTAAAAGTGTTGTAAGACATGTAGTGCAATACTGCCCGATTCAGAATTTCTATTTCATAAATAACAAGTACATAGTCTGAAATTTGTATTTATTTGGCATTGTAATATACCCTCACTAGCTCTCTGAGTTGGAGGAGTTTGAATTTGAGTAAGACTTTAATAAAAGCAAATTTGTTTATTGGATTTTTTTTTTTTATAGAAATACATGAAGATGTCAACTCAGGATCATCAAGAATTTTTTGATTTAATCCAAAAAATGCTGAATCCTGATCCCTATACACGAATAAGATTGGATGTTGCTCTAAGTCATCCTTTTTTCAGGTTGTTGCCTGATGATGAAGCATTTGATGAATGAAATTTATACAGGTTCTAAATTGATCAATAGTTCATTTTTCCTCAATTTTTCCTTAATTCTCAAACATTAATGTTTTATATGTTAGTTGTTTAATGTGTCAGTATGACTGTTCTATGTTACATTGTAAAACATTCCATAAGTCACATTGACTTGTAACTAATGTCCTAAAATAGGATTGAGCTTTTGATTGTTAATGTGATAAAACGATAGCATCAAAATTTACTACCTTTATTATAAGTTATTTTCTGTTATATTCGTTAGGACTTATTTTCTAAAATTTTGTAGTTCTAATATCTAATTATTGCACAATAAGTTTGACATGTTTATCAGCAATAAACTTTTGAATTTTTTCGGGTGAGTTCACCCTCTTAATTATTGTGGTATGCATTGCTTTTATGCATAATATATTTTAAAATAAAATATAGGAGTTGAATTTTAGTAATTCAGTAAATTCTATATTATTACTTAATAAAATCAAACTCTATGCCTGTTTAGGTTTTTTTTTTTTTTTTTTTTTTTTTTTTTTTTTTTTTTTTTT
>BMAW01095809.1:59946-174507 GCA_019974015.1 Nephila pilipes
TAAAAATATGAATATTATCTTGGTGTTTATAATATTCAAAACAGCATCTATTTGTGTTATTTATCTTATTCTTAAAGTGTATATCTTGTTATAAATATTGCTGTTATCTTGGTGTTTGTAGTATTTACAAGAACTTTGGTGTTTATTGGCCGTACCATTATTTTAAAATAATTGTTGTATTGGTTCAATTGATAAATGTTATGTGTTCTAAAATAAAATTTAAAAAAAATATCTTAAGTGTTCATGCTGTTTTACATTCCGTACGGATATTGAAAACCATTAAAACTAATTGTGAAAAAACTAAATCTGTATTTCTTATTGATAAATCTATGATAATTAATCTATATTTAAAAAGATAACTTGAATATGAGAAGTGATAAGTGTGGAATATTAATTTTGTACAGAGCTTTTTACTTATAGATTTATTCATATTTTAGTCAAAACAGGACAGATCTGGATTTAAGTTATCTTAAGCATTGCATGGCTAAGGCATCATATCCTGCTGAAAGTCTTACAGTTATTTTTTCTGATATCAATGTTTCTTAGGTTTTATAAGTTTAATTAACTTTTGTTCAAGCTTCTTCTAAATTTCATAATGTGTCATGAGTCATCTTTAAGCAAAGAATATTTTTCTATAAGGAAATAGTGACAACTTCAAGTGGAAGCTATTTTGTATGTGACCGTGAATGAAAATTGTAAACAGTTGTTTTCAATTATTTAACAAAAATTAAAGTGCCATTTCCAGATAGAATAATTAAGATAAAATATATTTCTATGTAATGAAATTCTTTTTTTTTTTTTTTTTTTTTTTTATATATTTTTATTTTCAAGTAAGGATCTTTTAACTGTCTTTTAACAACCTATGTTTTACCCTAAAGTGATATTAATGCAATCAGTTTAAAAAATAGAAAACTATTACAATATTTCGTTTTCAAAAATAATAAGGAAGTTTTTGTGTGCAATATAAGCATAAATAGATGAGAACATTATTGCCAATAATCTATTTGTTGTAGGTCAAATGTTAATAAGATAATAACTAAAAAAGAAATAAGCTATTTTTCAAAATTCTATACCAATTCTCAACCCACAATGCATAATTCTTTTATTATTTAAGTATTAAGTTTATGCTTTAAATTTTTAAACTTAGAAATGCTATAAAAATCAAATTAATATGGGAAATTTAATGACATTCCTTTGATTTTTAATTGTATCTCTTTTAGAACTTTCTTTAATGTATCATCTTTGCTTTAAATTCATGTTAAATTAGGTCTTTTTTAACCTTTTTTGATCCATGAAAAAGAATTTTTCCTTAAATGACGAATAAAGTGTAAAATCAATTTTGGTAACAAATAATTGTTCTGTTTACATGTGTATCACTATTAAATTAATATCAACATTGACTTTAAATCAATTGCAAAGTTTTAAATATGATTAAACTTATGTAATACCTAGATTTAATATTTAGGATGCAATTTGGTACCAAATTAAATGTCTTACAGTTGAAATCCCTTGATTCGTTTGTTACTAAGGCTGGTGTGTGATTTATTAATATTATTTTTTTATTTAGTTCTTTTCAAAATGCCTCTAATTCATTGAGGACTATGATAGTTTAGTTCCATAATATGCTGATATTTGTTTCAAATTCGTTAAATATGGCCATGAAGAATAATGAGAACTGTGATCACTGCACTCGAATGTAGTTGGAAGCCCTTTAGTGAAATATTGTTAGAAGTCAGGAGAGGAGGTGGGTGGAAAAAGTACCTCCTATTGGATATACTCTATGGTGCCTCTGAATTAAGAATAGCAAGTTAATAAAAAGTTGGATCTCTGTTCTTGATAATAGCTGCCACACCACAAGGCATTGATTCAACAAGTTTGCGGAACCTTTCTACACGAATAGTTCGTCAAACATTGAGTGCTGTCCGCATAATTCAATGAATCTCGGTTGTTGTGAATTCATACCCTTCTCTAAAACGTCCCAAAGGTGCTCTAGGATTTAAGTATGGGCTTCTACGTGGCCAGTTCATGACATTAGAGTCAGAAGAACGTTCATCCAACCGGGATCTGTGAGAGGTGCAGTTGTCTTGCAGGAATATTTCATTTCCATGTAGATGACAGTGCAATATAAATAAATGGAGGTTATCGTCCTGAAATTTGACTTACCGAATCACATTGAGGGAGATTAACACAAGCACCAAAGATATATATATATATACACTCACTGCTATAAAAATTTGCTCACCAAGAAAGTTGTCAGAATAAAACGAAATTTTACATACGTTAAGTACAGAGTTGATGTAAGTAAGTGTTTAAAAAATCATAGCAAAATGGCTAATTTTGTTTTTGATATATATGTTGATTTTATTTAGGTGCTTCTTATTGGCGGGGCTTTGAGAGAATTGCCATATTTTTCTGGCTGTAGTTCTGTATCTTAGTAAATCTTTAATTTCCCCACTGATAAAATCTGAGTTAGTGACGAAGATGAAATTTCGTAAGCTTTAAGAATATTGTTTGGGTAATGGGTGACTTGAGATTCTAAATCGCTTACGTTATTGGGTTTGAGATAGATGTTTGCAGAATTTCTCAAGGTATTATTAAAAAGACACCAGTGTGTCTTATAATTATTAATCTGTGTCTATATTTAATAATACCTTATTATGTCAATAAGGTATTATTAAAAAGTCACAATTACTTTTCTTTGCGGGACAGGGAAGTTATTATTTAAGTTTATTTCGATTTTTACTGGATTATGGTCTGAGCTTAGTTCGGGAAGAGAAATGAGGGTGACTGGTCAATAATAGTCACTTGCGAGTAGAAGGTCTTGGATAGAGTGGGTGAGAATACCGAATTGGTGTTGGAGTGGTCGGAGTGAAGATTTCTGTATTATTTTGTTCTGCGAATAACTACCGTTTAAATATTAAAGGCACCGATAAGATTCCTGTTTACTATACACGCGCTTTAATTGTCATCTCCTGTTTACTATAAATTCGCTTTAATCAACAAAATAACTCGTAATCCCCTCAAAACAAACTGGTCTAAATTCAAAATAGAGTCAGTTACTCCGATTATATCCGGATTAATCGGAGTAACTGACCTCCACATCTATTCTTGACCTCCCCATCTATTCTTGAGGAAAAAATTATCGAACTCATTGTTGCAGTTAATTACGCACTCAAGGAAGCCTCTTCACCTATCAAATATCCTAACTCAAACCATAACAAAATACCTTATCAGAAACAAAAATAGAACTAGAAAAATTTATCAGAGATCCCTAGACCCTGCAGTAAAAACCGAACTTAATAGAATCACGACAACCATCAAAAAAGAAATAAAAAAAATATCTGATGAGAGCTGGAACTCTCAGCTTCTCACTCTAAACACAAACTCCCTTTAGAAAACTGTCAGGATGAATAAGAAAATTAAAATTCCAAATCTAAGCTCCACCCAAGGTACTGCAGTCACAAATAAACAAAAATATGACTTACTTGAAAATTCTATTGCACAAAATTTCTTAGAAAATTCTCTACCTCCTATTAATATTGATAAAGAAATCTCTTATAAAATTAATGTCTTCTTCCACACTCATACTAACACATCCATTGAACCAGCTCTGCCGGATGTAGTTTTCATTTATATCCAAAATCAATCCAAAAAAGGCACCTGGCAAAGATGAAATTACTAATAAAATGCTTATTACTTATCTCATTAACAAAATTTTAAAACTAAAGCATTTTCCTAACTCTTCGAAAAACTCAATCAATTTTTCCCTTTCTTAAACTTGGAGAGGACTCACACGATCCAGATAATTACAAGCCAATTTCACTTTTATCCCCACTAAAAAAATTATCTGAATCAATAATAATCACCAGCACAATTACATGGAAGAAAGCAATTTCTTAAACCCAAATCAATACGGATTCACAAAGAAATTATCAACTGTTCATCCCCTATTTAAATTAACTGAAACAGTAGCATCTGGTTTTGAGATAAATAAATCCACAGAACTCATATTTTTAGGTATACAAAAAGCTTTTGACAGAGTGTGCATTGATGGCTCTGATCATTATAATAACTTTTAACCCCGCTAATATACCTAATAAACTCATACATTAGGAACAGAATTTTCCAGGTTAATGTAATGGTCTCTCTTTCTATTACTCACTCAATAAACAATGGTGTATTTCAAGACTCAATAATTGGATCAACACTTTTCAATACCTTCATTAACGATATCCCAAATTACTCACTCGTTAGTACAAATCTCTATGCCGACTATACAGCCGTTCTTGCGAATTCAAAAATAAAAAAAAAAAAAAAAACAGTCACCAAAGCATTGAATCTCCATTTGAAAATTACTTCAACTTATGGAAAATAAAACTTGATGTATCGGCTTCAGTAATCTTCACCAAGAAAATAACTAATCCATTTTCTCCCGTCCTTTATGATACAAAAATTCAATGGTCTGAGGCTGCGAAATATTTAGATGTATTACTCGAAACAATACTCGCATTCAAACAAAATATTTTATTCACGTGAAAAAGTTCCGTCGATTAACTAGAAAATTATTTCTCCTATTTGGACTAAATACCAATATGTTTACATAAACAAAATGCTTCTCTATATCTCCGTGATGCATCCAGTAATTTCTTACGCTTGTCCGGTTTGTTGTTTTTCCTGTAAAAAGAATATTAAAATTCTTGAAACCGCTCAAAATACCACTCTAAGAATAATGGCAAAAGTCAGGTGGTTCATTAAAAACTCAGAAATCGGTAAAACCTTCAATATCAAGACCTTTCGCAAGCATATTCAAGATATCTCAATCAACTGCTTCAACTCCCTTCAAGACAGCCAGAATATCAACACGCAAAATCTGGAATTTTATCAGTCTCATACAAAAAATAAAAGGCCAAGAACCATTCACCTCGACTCCTATGAACCACCATAATATTTGATCTTCTTCATAAATTTATTTATTAAAATTTATTCTATCCTGTTCTTAATTTTCTAAAACCCCATTCCGGACTAGCTCCGCTCCCTAATTTCCCTTTACAATAGGGCAGCCATAAGAGCACCACATTTCAACCAATAGCCTTTTTCCCTCTCAACTATCATGAACTGTACAGCAAAATCAAGAATTTCCTCAATCTCTTTCCTGATATGACGAACTTTCTCTCCGCCTTCACCTGCAAGATTTCACCTTTCTACTTCCCACAGAAGAAGGATTCCACCTACCCCACCTAAGCCACCTCTAATGCAACGCCGATTAACAAATAATTTCTCTTTTAACAAAGTACTTCTCAACAATTTATTTTCAACAATGTACCTGTAAATATCTATTTCAAAATGTACAACCTCCCCTTCTCATGTTTTATCGAAGCTGTACTGATTCCTGCTTTAGGCCTGCTGCGCAGTCCAGGTGCCCGTTGAAATTTCTAATAAAGTTCTAACTTCAGTTTCTTGTCTGTGGGGTAAGTGGAAGTACATCCCCTGCTTGTGTGTTTGGTATTGAAGTCCCCATAGATCATAGAAGGTTTTCCAACTTCTAGGATTGCTTTTAAATCCGGGAGAATGCGAGGACTCGGGTAGAGGGAAGGAAATATATGGAAGTTAGGTTTAAACCACGCGAAGCTTGTAGAAGCTGAAAAGAAAAAAGAAGTAAAAAGATCGAAGAAAATGGCGAAGAATAATGGCGGCCATGTTCCAGCGACTTCGCCGGAAGTGGGAGGAGCCAAGTCCAACCAACCAATCAGACTCAAGTCTCCAATTAAAGGCGGAGCTAACAAGAAAAACAACGCAAAGAAGCGTTCTGCCGATGAAGATGGCTTCTCGGCGCCCTCCAAACACCAAACTGTTAGTGGTAAATCCAATTCTGATACCTCTTTGCCAGTTCAGACAACCCCTTCTAAAAGTAACAAATCCAAAGGAGATGTGAATTCTGATAGTAGTGAGGACGAGGACGCTGGGGAACCAGTGATCTCCACCACTCCTGTAAACAAACCTAAGATTCCACCTTTCTTTATTACACCCAAAGGAGATTGGAGGCAACTCCTCTCTTTTGCTAGACTTGAAGCGCCTTCGCTTTATAGCAAACTTAGCGGCCGCTTCCTACGTCTCACAGTTAATCACGAGACAGAATATCGCAAATTAGCCAACTTTCTAAGAACAGAAGGAGTAGAATTTAAATCCTACATGTTGAAAGCCGATAGACCTCTGAAACTTGTCTTACGTGGACTTCCTTCTTCCACAGATCTAGAGGAAGTGAAACAAGAAATTGAAAGCGCAGGCTTTCACGTTCATAAAATATCCAGATTGTCAAAATTCCAAACCAAGGCCCCAATGCCATTAATTTATTTTCAAATTTTAAACAACTTAAACGCCGAACAAATTTTTAATTATACAGACATGTTCGGAACACACATTACCATTGAGAATTATAGGGGTAACAAGCGCCCCTCTCAATGTTGGAGGTGTCAGGGATTTTTTCATTCCTCTGAGGTTTGTCACCTCCCCATCAAATGCGTTAAATGTGCCGGGGCCCACAGAGCTCGCGATTGTCCCAACGACTTTGACACACCTTTAAAGTGTGCCAATTGCGGAGGAGATCACGCGGCGAATTGGCGCCAATGCCCCCGATTTCCAAAGGGCAAAAATTCTAGCCCAAAAAACTTAAATAAAAATTCTAAAAACCTTGCCCCTAAAGCAAAGGTTAACTCTAATTCCACCAAGAACCAGCGTCCTCTAGAAAATTATCGACAGGCCACCCCTGGTATCTCTTATTCCCAAATTCTCACCGGACAAGTTACGGAGCATGTTGCCCCTATTCCAAATTCTGCTGCTTCTCCCAGCACTGGAAATTTCGGGGAAATTTTCCGCTCCGTAATTTCCATTGCAAGTGACGCAAATGTTGATGAGCAATTATTTGCTCGGGCATTTAGGGAGTGTCTCCCTGCCCTCCGCCAGGTCACTGGGGCCGACGACAAGGCATGCATCATCTTTGAGGACTATGTCGCACTTAAACACGGGCGCGCTTACCGCGCTCTTCCTCAACATTAAAATTCATCAGAGACGTGCACGACATTTCTCTTGGGTTCTGGAACGCAAATGGTCTGCGTTCCAAGATTGACGAAGTCCGTGACTTCGTCACAGAGCATAATTTTGATCTGTTTTTGGTTCAAGAAACAAAGCTTCAACCGGGGCACGAACCCCAGATCGCCAACTATCGTCTTTACAAAGACGATAGAATTACTTTAACTCCTCGTATCCACGGAGGCACCGCTTTATACTGTAAAAATAATTATGAACATTGCAGAGTCCTCATGCCGAAGTTACAGTATATAGATGCAACTGCTATCGAAATCAAAATTAATAATTATCCTCCACTGCGAATAGTTTCTGCTTATGTTCGCAATACCCCAATTAATAGATGCCATTTTCCAGAGGAGGACTTCATTAAACTTCTCAATTCAGGACAAAACGTTATCATTGCTGGAGACATGAACGCTTGTCACAAAGACTGGCATGATTCAAGATCAAACACTTTTGGCCACAAACTCAAAAATGTTATAAGCAGAACTCCAGGTGCTAGGGTTGTTGCACCGTACACCCCTACGCACATAAACCCTAGATCCCGACCGGGGGCTAGGGATTCTATTATTGATCTTGCAATCTTCAAAAATATTCCCTTCAACTATGATATAAGAGTCATTCATGATCTGAGTTCAGATCATTTACCGGTCATTTTGACTCTTAACACAAACTCTGCAGTTTTAAAATTACCAGAGCAACTCTCTACCAATTGGGAGAATTTTAAATTTATTTTAAATTCAAAACCCCTCCCCATTCCTGAAACCTCCAGCAATGAAGATATTGAAAAATCTATTGACAAAATTGGTGAAATTATTTCTGAGGCACTTGTGACGGCTTCAAAACCAAAATTTAAACCTCCTCTTCTGAGACTTCCCATAGAGATCAGAAATAAAATTGGACTTAATTTCAAATCGCATCCTTAAAAACCTCCCCCTGAAATTTATTTTCTTGTTTACGCTGCTCTTCAATTTTCTTATGGAGAACTGCTACTTCCCTAAGGCTTGGAAGATCGCCGTGGTGGTCCCCATTCTCAAGTCTGATTCGGATGATACTAAACCTCAAAATTATCGCCCCATATCGTTACTCAGTTCGCTGAGCAAAGCATATGAATTTGTTATTTTGAATCGCCTGGACCAATTCTGCAATTCCAGGAATATTGTTATTCCGGAGCAGCATGGTTTTGTTCCAAAGTGCTCTACAGTAACTCAATTACTTAGAGTCACCGAGACGGTCCAGCATGGCTTTTCCAATAACAAGGCCACGGGTATGCTTTTTATCGATATTGCCAAAGCTTTTGATAAAATTTGGCACGATGGGCTCATTTCCAAGATGATGCGACTTGGAATTTCGGACCAACTAATCAAAATTATACACTCATTCCTTGACTCTCGTAGTTTCCGGGTTCGAGTCGCAAACGCAGTCTCCTCCCCCCGTCCAATCCTAAGTGGTGTCCCCCAAGGATCGATTTTAAGCCCAAGAATTTTTTCTTTGTACGTAAATGACATCCCGAAGGCTTCCAACATCCATTTAGCGATGTACGCTGATGACACTGCCATTATGTCCCAAGACATCTGCAATCGAAAAATTATTGAAAGATTGCAGAGGTACATATCTCGTTTACAGCTCTGGCTCATTAACTGGAAAATTAAAGTTAATGCATCCAAAAGCGCTTGCCTCCTCTTTACGAAACAACGGTGCATTGGCAATTTGCCAGCAGTCACCATTTTCGATCAACCCGTCCCCTGGGTTACTGAATACAAGTACCTAGGGTTGGTTCTAGATGCAAAATTAACATTTGCCCACCATATCCGAAAAACCTATCAAAAGGCTATCGGAATGAGCAGATTGCTCACACGCTTGATTTCTCGTAAGAGCAAGCTGGCGATCAGGCACAAAATTTTGCTCTACAAGTCGATCTTAAGACCGATCATGTTGTACGCGTCGCCTATTTGGGCGTCTGCGGCGACCACCCATCTGAAACGACTGCACGTCTTTCAAAACATCCACCTTAGGAAAATGTTAAATGCTCCCTGGTTTGTTCGGAACGAAGTCCTGCATAACGACCTTAAAATTGAACCAATTCTAGAGTTCATCAAAAAACAATCTTTTAATTTCTTTAATAGGATCCCTCAAATACCTAATGAATCACTTCAACAGCTCCCTGCGTATGATGCAAGCATTGCATCTTCGCAGAAAAGACCCAGAGCGGCGCTCGGACACTCCTATGTTCACTTCCCAGTCCTAAAAAGACTGCGAGCGCATTGAAGCAATTCATTAGTGAAATCCTGCTTAATTTTCTTAAATTCAGGACTTCACATCGATAAGTGGCAATGTCCCACGGTCAAAATGGACCTCGCGTAATACTGTCGATCACTTTCAAAAATTTTAATTTTTCGAAAACTTGAAAATTTAAACACTTTTCCAATTGTAAACAACTAAAATCATCATCTTTCTAAGGTAATAATAGTTTTCTCCACCAGGCGTCGCTATTGGAGCATAGTTCCAAATTGCTCAATTCTTACTTTTCGACTCATTCTCCTCGCGTTTAAAATCTCCCTTAATTTTAAATAGCTAAATTTTCCTTTAAATTGGTTTCGGAACGGCATTTCTGTTTAATTCATTTTAATTCAATAGTTTAATTTTTCTTTTATAACCTCTCAAAATCCCGCGGACAACAGCTTTCTCGAAGTCGCTTTCGTCTTCGAACTGAAGTCCCACCCCTAATCTACTCCCTGCCCACCGCTATATATGCTTCTTAGCTTACGGCTACAGCATCCAATGGCAGTGCGCGCTTTCGTAACTTTAATTTCCAACTCTATTTCGGCAGCTCCTCACTCTGCCGAACACCCAGGCGTTTGTTGCCTTGATCCTAATTATGATAGCTTTTTACAATTCTGATAAACTTTAACTAATTATGCTCTTTAATTATAAATTATGATGAGAGGGTAAGTTTTTAATTTTTAAAATAGGTACCTCGTAATTTTAGCCGTTACCGTTTACCACGCGAAGCGATAAGAGCGACGATCGTCGCCTTAGCCCATTATTACTTGCAGCTGTTTTTAATCTGTATTGGGTCAAGAAAGGAGGCCATTGGATGACTTTTATGAGCAACCGAGTTAATGAAATAAAAAGATTATCAGAAGGCTCGGATTGGATGTTGGTTCCTGGAATACATAATCCAGCGGATTTACTGTCAAGAGGATGCTAGGTAAAAACTCTTTTGAAGAAGCAATGGTACGAAGAACCTTCGTGGCTTAGAGACTACAGAGAAAAGTGGCTAGATTTTGAACTCTCACCCGATGAAAATGTTATATATGCAAAAATGAAAAAAAAATGTAGTATCTTCTTTGAATAAGGAAAATGAAGAGTTTTATAACGTTATATCTTTCTACAAAAGAATGGTTAAAGTTAAAGGTTGGATGTGTAGGTTTTATGACAATACTAAAATGTGTAACAAGAAAACAGGAGAACTGTCTGAAGAAGAACTTAAGAAGGCTGAACTCAAAATATTGAAGAAGTTTGAAGAAGACTCATTCCAAGGCTTGAAAATGCAACGTCTAAATTCCTTCTCGACTTTTAAAAACGCTGATGGTATCTTAAGAATCAAAACGAAACTTATCATGCGAGAAGACGATGAAAATTTTAAAGTTCCAAATGTTTACCTTCTGATCACCCTGTTATCAAGAGTCTTATCTTGTGCAAACACTAAGAGCTGGGGCATTCTAGAGTAAAATTCCTTATGGTGGCTCTGAGAGGAAATTATTGTATAGTAAAAAGTAGACGAACTATACAAAATGTAACAAAACTTGCTTAATTTGTCAACGATTTAGTGCCAGAAAACTAGAAATATCAGAAGGAACACTACCAGAAAATCGAGGGAAAAACGCTTCAATTTCTGAAGTCCTCAGAGTGGATGTTGCGGGCTCCTTAATATCAAACGATAACAAGGTGTGGATAATAATTTTCACGTGTGCGGTTTATAAAGAGATGTTTAGAACTATTGATATCTCTTTCAACAGATAATTTCATATTAGCTCTGAGAAGGTTTATAGCACGCAGAGGGCGTCCGTTGATTATCTACTCGGATAGTGGAACGAATTTAGCCGGAAATGAAAACGCTCTAAAGAATATCTATCTAGAAAGATTGAAATCATCCTTTTCACCAATTTCCTGAAAATTTATCCCTTCTACAGCTCCATGATAGGGTGGATTTTGGGAGAGGTTGATAGGACTCTTAAAAAGAATTTAAGAAAGGTCTTAGGTCACACCTCCTTGAGCTATCAAGAAATTGAAATAGTTTATGTGAAATTCAACTAAATTCTAAGCATTTAACTTATGTCAGTGACGATACGGACGATTTATGTCTACTAACACCAGATTTATTCTTAAAAGAAACATGTAATTGTAGTAAGATGGACTTCAACAGAATAAAATCAACTGGCAAAACAGAACTAAACAAGCGACTAGTGTATAGAAAAAGACTGATATCAGACTTACGAGCGAGATTTCGTAACGAATACTTAAGTCAGTTACATTAAAGAACAAGAGTTCGAAAACAAATGTATAATCCAAAAATTAAAGACATTGTTTAAATATGGAATGATAATCTCAAACGAATTTATTGGCCCTTGGGGAAATTACTGTCAGTCTTTTCATGTACAGATGGAATAATAAGAAGATCTAAGATTGAAATTAAATCGGGTATTGTGATCAGGTCCATTCAAAAACTATGTCCCTTAGAACTGGATGGAGAAAACGTCCCCAAGGAGGACAAGGTTCCAGATACTCCTGGAGATCATCCAGAAAAACTAGACATTCCTGACTCTACCCCTGCTGCTACCAGATAGCAGCAGGGGTAGAAGGATAGTAGGAGGATACATAGTTCGACTCCCATCCCGATGCAGGCCATAAAGTGTTGAGCTTCGATACTATCTGAAACTCAAAGGGGAAGTGTACAGAACTGGATATTTTTCCTGCAGAGACTGCGGGACTCCTGCCAGAGGATGCTGTTGATAGGAATGAGCAGCTAGAAAACAAAACGAACTTTAATGAAAAAACACTTTTTGCTCTCCTATGTAACATGTATTGTGTCTTGTAGTGTGATGCATAACTAAATGTTGTAATTAAATTGGTGTCAATTCATTATTTAATTTACAAGGGAGTGCCGTCCTTTTTTTCAGAGGGGCCAATTATTCTCATGGAATTTTGTTTCAGCTAAAAAGAAATTTATTGCACCCGCTCTCCGGAATGACAGAAAAGGTATGTCAAACTTCGATATCCAAAAATGAATAATTACATACTAATTCTGAATTAGAGCAAGAAATAATAATATAGTTTTTTGACAGAACGTATTTGTATCTTGAAGGTTATCAAGCAGATCATCTATTAAAGGTAAGGGATAGTTATCTTTTACAATGTTTTTATTAAATTGTCTATAATCAATACAAACTCTCGGGTAACTGTCTTTTTTCCTGACAACTACTTGGCTAGAAAAATCAGAAGAGCGTGGCTCAACAATGCCTTCAGCCAACCATATCATCACTTGGTCGTCTACAATTTTTCCTTCAACAAAAGGTAATCGTCGTGGTCTGAGTGCTATTGATGTTTCATTCTTTAAATTAATAGACATCAGGACATCAGTAGTTTTAGTCTCAGTTGGCTTATAGTTTAAAAACACATTATGAAGAATATTTCGTTGAGTTTTAGTAACATTTGATCCGATTTCAAATTCTAATTTATCATTTGTTGAGATGTTAGGTATCGAAAATTGTTCAGCATTTTCCGTTTTGGTATCCGAAATGTTTGTTAAACTGATATTTCTATTGATTTTTTTATTTCGGCCTGTGTTAAAATATCTATGCCGATAATAGCATCTGATGTCATTGTTCCGTTATTAACAACATCGAAGTTAACAATTAATTTCTGATTATCTATTGTAAGTTCCTGTATACAACTACCTATTGGTGTAATGTGTTCGTTACTAAACGCTGTAAGTGACTCATGAAAAGTAGTCAAAGGTGGTGAACCAATTTTTATATGTATTTTCGTTAGAATTGTTTTCTGAGTACCAGTATCGACTAATGAAGTTGTGACATTGGGCTATTCGCGGTTTCTCTTCACTAACCTTGGGGACTTTTATTTGAGATTGATTGCTTTTGCTAAACAACCTTTGCCCAACCAAAAATGAAACGTGGATACGTAAAGTTATTATGTAAAGCAGTTAGAAATGAAGTGAAGTGGGTGAGTTAGGAAATATATAAACTCCGACTGAAAGTAGCGAGAGAGGCTGAAGGAGTAGAGAAGCTGAATGAAAGAGGTTGAAAGAGAGAGACTGAAAGAGGGAGGTTAAAAAAGAGAGGCTAAAGGACAAGTGAAGCTGAAGTGATAGATAAGAGGAAGGAAGAAATAGAGATTGAAATAGAGGGTTCGAGAAAAGATTGTTGCTAGAAGTATATTTCCTACTGTTTTCAACAGTTGGTTCAGAGTCTGAGTTGCAGTCGAGGAAGGATTAGTGGTAAGAGTCTGTTAGATTACTATTGGTGGGTTGAACTAAGGTATTAGTAAGCTTATCCTGGAGAGCATAGTGAGTTGTTGTCATAGTAAATATAAGTTAATAAAGTCCATAAATATTGTTCTAGTGTCTCTTTGATTAGTTAGTGTGTCTTAGTGTTTAATAATTGAATCTAGTGATGGCACAAGATGACGCTCGGGTCGGGCGAGCGTCACAAAGTAAATGAATTATAATTGATAGTAACAGTTTTATACATCAAAGGAAGCAAATGATTTATAGTTGACACATCATTATCGGTTCGATTTGGAATAGTTCTATTGTTACACTTAGCAGAAATATGACTAAAATTTTTGCAAACACTGCATTTTAAACCTTTATGTTTGTCGGGACAGAAACGAGAAATATGTCCAGATATATTGCAATTAAAACAAGTTTTTTGTTTATTATATGCATTATCATTTTGGATTTCAGATCTGTGAAAGACATGTTTTGAGTTCATGTCACATCCTCGACTGAATTGAGAATTTGTTCTTGGAAAGAGTCTTCTATTCCTATCACTGACTATTTCTTCATAAATACGAAGTCTCTTTAAATTCTGAAATAGGTTTATCACAGTATAAAATAGCTTTATTTGATGGGTAATCATGTATGCCATTTACGCGATTTTAAATAATGAAGATTCATCAATAATTTCACGGGAAGCACTTACGAGTTCTCAAGTGCTATAAAATATTCGAAAAAGGATTCGTTTTGACGTAATTTACGTCTACTTAACTTTCTAAAAATTTCAGCAGAATTTAACTGATGGTGGAATTCTTCTAATAAAGCCTTTTTAAACGAAAGCCATGTAGTAAGATTACGTTGAGCATATAAAAAACTCTTTGCTGACCTTCAATTAAAGTTTTAGCGAATATTATTTTTTTTCTGTTCTCAACGATGGGAAAAAAAGAAACTATTCTTCACAGTCTTATATAAAACTCTTTATATCATATGTATCACAACCAGTAAGTTTTCGATGAGAATTTCCGAGATCTTTCAAAACAAAATAGAGGGAAGGGTAGAAAGTATCAGCAGACATGTTATGATTCATTGCCGGAGACATTACAGAAAGCGGAAAGGAATAAGTAGGATTTTTTTCTGTTTCGTCATCAGAAATTTCAGAGACACTATTTAGAGATTTAGAGTTTAAAGCTTACAATTCATTTAAATTCGATACAGATTGAAAAAGTCTATTAAGGAGTTCTTTACTGCCTTTAATATCCAGACCTAACACATTTAATACACAAACTAAATCATTTTTGGAAAAAGAATCGAATATTAATTTCTTGCCATATTGAATATTGAAATCAATGGGAAATGAGAAAAAACTTCTCAGTTTTTTCTTGTATTATGATCAAATGCATCGTTAAATAATATGATGTTTAATAACTAATTGTTTTAATATTCCCTCTTTTAAGAAAGTTTGACACAACAGAAATATCATTAAGAATGATAATTTTTGTATAGTTCGAGTAGCACTGTCACTAAATAAAACTTATTTTCATTTATAAATTGAAAGGTAAAGAGAGGAGGTACTTAGGCCGCTTTCCAGCAGTGGTATATCCAAAATACTTGGGCAATCGCTACAAAACATAGGCGTGTATTAAACATCTGTTATTACTCTTTTAGTGTTGATTTTTCACAAAGATTGAACAATCACAATGGAACAGTGGTACAACAAAATATATCAATTATCATAATTTGCTAATAATATAAGAACCATCTGCACTTAAAAATACTCATAAGTTCTCGATTATAAGTACAGTTTATACTTAGAAGTAATCCCAAGTTCTCGATCACAAGTGCTGTCTGTACTTAGTGAAGAAAGCGAGAATCCATGTTTTTTTGGTGGTAGCCAATCTATTAGCCTGTTCGCATAGTGAATTTAAATTCGCATTTTAAGTTTTAATTCCTTTTTAAATGCTAGTTCATTTGCCAAGCCCCCATTGTGGAGGTTGGCATCGATATGTTGAAAAGAACCAAGCTCATTTTTAGAGAAAAAATAGTTTATTAAATGATAGAAAATTAAAGAAAAAGACGGACATGCATTTCTGCGTGCTTACACCTCGAGATCTAATCTTCGTTGAAGATGGCACTGCTGTAGCACAGTGGGACAATTCCTATACTAATGATTTGCATATCCCTACCTCTTTTTTTCTTATGATTTTGACGCTCATCAGATCATTCTTTACAGGTGTTGTAATTATAATGGACAGCAGTATATTAAATTCATTACTTATGTATGAGTATAATGTTTGATTATTGTTTTTGTGCTAATGTATGTTTTTTTTTTTTTTTTTTTGTTACCTGTTGCAGAAGTGCCTGTCCTCTTTTTAATATATTTACAAGTATGATTAAATAGAATTATAAAGTATAACTTAGTTTATGTGTCATTATGTACGTAAAGGAAACCATATTAGTCTTGATGCATCTCTTAATAATCCTTTCATCAGCCCTTGTATTACATATAATATGTGTAAGACTTTTGTAATTTTTTTGGAAAAAATACATCATTATTTGATCATTAAGAAACCGAGTATTTTGGGTTATAAATTTCGGGTAGCTTTAATATAGAATGTATGGATAAGTTGTTATTTGTAAAATTCATTTTTGAATTTAAAATAATTTTTTATAATTACTTACATTCTTATTTTTTTCCCCCTTTTTCATTCAAGAAGTGAAATAAATTTTTTTTTCTTTTTCACTTGTTTAAAGTATAATCAAATAGATTATACTTCATAAAGTACTCAAAAGAAACCAATATTTCTTCAGAATACGTAAGCTATATACATATACAATAAAAGGCAACTATTAACTGTTTAGGTAAATCGTCTGAGATACAATGCCTCTATTCATTGATAACTGCTTTCCGTTTAAAGACAAATACCGCTAGTTATTTATGGTTTTAGGAAATGCAAACAAAAAAAATAATTTTAAAAATATCGTTCAGAAGTAAGTGTGAGTAAATCTTATGATACCATGATAACAGAGACACATGAACGACAATATTGTTATCAGGTGAACAAGATAATAATTTAAAAAAAAAAACCGAACTGTATCTGCTTTTCTGTGACGTATCTTGATGTTCAGGAGTTCGAGATTGATAATACATCTCCTTTCACGTTTATGCACGATATTTTAAGATGACATAATGTGATAATAAGATATTGATGAAGTAATTTTAGTTTTCTTTACGTATTTCATAAATTATCCCCCCCCCCCACTGATATGTATGGAAAATAAATATTTATAAAGTACTTCAGAATACAAAAATAATTATTGTAAAACCCTCTAATAATCATTTTCATTCTATCCTTTGCATTATCTAATGAATTATCATAATTTGTAATCAGTCAATGTATAACTTTTAATATCTTGAATTATTTGACTTCTTAATATAAATCAAATATATTTGTAGAAATAATAGTAACCTTTTTATTGGATATATTAAGAGATTTTTTCAATATATTTTATTTTTTTCCCATATATTTAAAATTTGTAGTTTATAAATTAATAAAAATTCAACTTTGGGAATAAACACGTTGAAATTGTACTGTATTGATGTAGTACATAAACATCAATATATAAGCATCAACTTAGGTCATTGTAGAAATTCGAATTATTATAACTATTTTTTTTTTTTTTTCATCTGTCATCAGGGGCTCATCTTCTTTAAATGAGTGGGGGCATCTCGCACCAGAGAGACCAAGTGATCTTTCATCCCTTCTCCATTCCCTCCATAGTTTTCATTTGGCATGTGTTTTCTGTTGGAGATTTTTGTTCGTTTGTTCATGTTTTGTGTGTGGAAAAGTTATACGAGGCTTTTTCTAACTTTTTTCTAACTTTTTATGGATATATATATTTATATTATATATATATATATATATATATATATATATATATATATATATATATATATAATTTCAACCAGTTATTCTCGCATCACAATTTTAATGAAGGCGATAATCTATGTATTTTTTATGCTGAATCGAATGGTGTTAGGACGATAGGAGTGAAGCTAGAGACACTTGAGCTCTTGGGATAAATATATTTGGTTTTATTTATTTTCATATGAAATAGTACCCATGTACCTAACTTAAGATGGTACCTCAAAACTCGTACTTATTATATCGACCAAATAAAATCCCATGGGAGCATTAATATATTTTTCGGTCATTTTTCTATTGGTTTTTTGGTAGTCTGGGTGAAAATTACCAATAGCTGAATTTGATTAGATATACACACACACACACATCTCCCTCAGTGTATGTTCAAATATTTAAAATCATTAGTTGACTCACTCTGTACGATCCATCTAATACCGTTTAGTATAGTTAGCTGAATTTTATTGAACAGGCTGATTTTACTTGCTAGAGATGAGATAGGAAGGGATTTTTCAAATCTATAATTTCACTAAAAATAGAACAAACAAAAACGAAAAAAAAGTCTCATTTTAACTTCAAATGCATTTTCAGAAACTACCAGATATGCAATAATTCAACGCTGACAAAGTCTCAGGTACCAGGTAGCAAAAGGTAAAATTCGTTGAAATTTAAAAGAATTAAAATACAAAATATGAAATTTGTTGTATGTTTATGTAAACTAAAATATATAAAGCACAATATTAAAAATAGAAAAAAAAATTTAATAATTAAATTTTATTTAAAATAGCACATGATAAAGGTACTTTCTCTTAATTCACATCATAGGATTCGTCTCTTCCAGGAAGTCGAAATCTTCAGAATAATTCATTAAAACTTCTTACTGTTCCAACGTTTGACATCTTCCCACAGTATCCAAAAAAATCTGCTGTATGGTCATCTTCTTTGGGAAAAAGATTTACATTTAACAAAAAGAAGCATCTGTTAGATTCTGGGAACAAATCCTTGGTCATTTGATAAGAACACTTTGGTTTCAATGTTGAAATCTGGGGATCAGAACTGACTCATATATTACTTATAATATCCTCATTTGTAGATTTTTGGAACATTTTTCTGGCTTTGAACTCTCTGCTTTGGCGAAAAACTTTCTTAAGAGCTTCTTGAGCCCCTTCTGAGAATATTACAAAGGGAAGAATAAAATTTCCGAATATTTTTTCACCACGGATCAACACGTTATGTACAGTTGGTGGCATGAGATACCATCCGTGGCTCTTGACATAAATCTCAGTGGTGTTTCGTGCAAATGATCCGAATTTCCTTGTAGAAACCAGCTTACTAGAAGAAACTGCTTGTGATACAACTTACGAATCTTCTGATGACCTCTTCATTAAGCTCAGTGATTTGTGTTGATCGTTGAGAAAAATCCGGGCCATATTGTCACCGTTATATGTTCCAACATCTTGCTTTACCGATCAACATGAAGTCCCAGCTCATCTTTAAATTGTTTTAGTAATTTCATTTTTGTTGTTGGCTCTTGTGCAAATCTATCATTGTTGACCACTTTTAGAAATTCATCTAATAAGAAGTGTATAATAAGCAATCGAAAAATCTGATTTTAGCATGGAGAAGAGAAATGTCAAATTTGTAATGCTCAGTAATAGGAGTTATTTCGTCAATTCGCTTCAGGTAGTTCATCATTATTGTTGTAGTACCGACGCATAGTAGAACTTATGTCAGTCACAACATCCATCATCGTTGCGTAAATTTCGTGTTCTATCTTTATTGGATTAATCTGTGCAGGGATTAGCGAAGCAATAACTGATTCCATTCGTTCCTTTTCCTATTGAATGATTTTCAGGATTTTATTTGCAATTCATAAATTTCGCTCGTCTACAAAAATGTATTGACGAGGCTCCTAGATCTTTTCGAACAATTGATGAACAATCTGTATCAATTAATCTGATTCGAACTATTATAGTCAAGTATAACTTTGAATCCTCCGTATTTGTGTCATTGTTTGGTGAAAAAGGTTGTTTGCTCACATTTTTGCTCGATGACCCATTTCATCTCCATTTCGAAATGAGATTCAGGTTTTTCTCTTTTTTTAACCACTCATTCATGGGGACAATGAAGAAAATTATCGACGCGGTATAGTTCAGAAAAGCCAGAAGAGGAATCTTTGTTCCCTACTGAATTACCTCACGTTCTTCAGGATTACATTCCTTGACTTTGCTGAACTAATAATGAGATAGAAAGATATTTAATTCTGCTTTCAAATTGGCATTTCTTAAAATAAATTATTGTGATTTGGAAAATTGAGAGATGTATTTAAAGCTGGTGTATCCTCATTTGAGAAGGAAATCACGTTAGTTTTCTTATCGACATTACACATTGTTTTAATACTTCCGAATCTTTTGAATTGCCCAGCACTTGTTTAACGATTTTCACCATGATATTTCGACCTTTTTGCCATAAATTCATTTTTGCAACAAAAAATAGTTCTCTTCTCCCGAATACCTTGCCCTCATCTCTTCAACTATATGCATTTTGTGCCTTTCAAAAAGTTCACCGAAAAACTTGAGCATAACATCAATATACTGAAGGATATTGAATAATCAAAACTTTTACTGAGCCAGTCTTCATTTATACAAAGAAAGAATTCTTTGTTGCAATAAGCATTTATCCACTTTTTTCAAATGTGTACAAAAGGATTTAAGTTTATTTTCAAGAAGTAAAAAGTATTTCAGTTTATTTTCAAAAAAATAAAAAGTATTTCTAAGATAAATTTAAAGCAGAAGTGTTGAACATAATTTTCTTTTACAGAATTAGATTATTTTGTGGGCTGCTAAGCCCACAAAAACGAGATTTAATAGATTAAGTAACGCATATTTGTCCTAAACATTATTGCTTTTATTGTAAAAATAAAATGAAACCCAAACGCAACGGTCAAAGTTTTATAGAACACACAGCCATCTAAAAACACCAAAAAACACATTTTTAAGTTAAAAAAGTATGCTAATTTTGCAACAAAAGTAATAAAGGTAAACGATAAAATATTACGTTAGTCAATAAATTATTATAAATTTTGACCATGTTCTTTTCATATATTAAAATACGACAGAAAGTAAAATATAAAGCAGACAATAAATTAAAGAAGATATTTTTTAAGAAATTCAAAGAAGAAAGAAATTTTTTAAGAAATTTTTTTAAGAAATTCAAATTAAAGCAAAAATTAAGTAATTAAATATATTTTAAGAAAAATGTAATTATTATTTCACCAAAAATTAAATTAAATATGCACAGCATGATTTACGTAACAGAGATTTTTTTATCCCATATTGTCATCTTTAAAACGCGATTTGCTTGCAGAATCGGGTGAAGTTGGGTATAATTTTTACATATTTCTCTCACAAACGGACTTCTGAGAAGTCCATTTTTTGGAATAAATTGGAACTTTTTTGTAATGCCCCTTAAAGTATGAAAAATACCCAGAAGTTACTATCCTCAAGAAGTTATAATCTACTTAACCCCACTTATTTTTAATAATATTTTTCTAAGTTCTAATAGACCTTATTAGTTGCAAAAAACCATACAAGAACTTTATGAAAAGAGCGAATCTTCTAGGAATGATTAAAATGAGAAAATATGAATTTATGAAAATTCAGTCTCATACTCGAGATTTCAGATATATTTGCCCCAATCTCGGCGATTAGCGTTAATGTATCTTGTTTATCCCTACATTTTCTTGTACCAAGAGCCTATAAGGTGATGATATTTACCCATTGAGCCAAAAAAAAAAAAGTTTGAATTTTTCGTCCATGTCCAAGAATATGCCCTTTCATCCCACTGCGCATCGTTGGTGTCTGCTATGAGGAACGTTCAGCCAAAAACTGTTCTAGTGGTTGAGGGCCTTGATTGCGGATGACAAGACATTGGAGACTATCTCCCATTCCGAGAAATCCTCCTTGGCTCAGGCCTTAGACCTGTGCTTTTTCATGAGGACGTTGATTGTTGAATGATAGGTTTCATTAACGCCTCACTTGAAGCAACACGAGGGCTATTGGCGAAGGAACTCGTAATTCTGAACCTCGGTCAAGTGACGAGGACGACACCTAAACTGGCACCTCCCTCTCCTAACTTCCGCACGACGCCAACTGGAGAACTGTAAGCCTCGACAGATTTAACTTGCATCAGCCCCGGCTACACAGTGGGTCTTTGTGGCACCAAGGCTCGAACCCACGGTAAGACGAAAACCATCAGCCTCGAGTTCGCGACCATGATCACTAGGCTACCGCGGCTACGCTTGAGAACGTTATTGGGGACTTGCCCCCGTCTAACTTCGAAGAATTCTCCGGTGGGTCCACTTTTTCGTCAGAAAACTGTGGATACCGGGTCTGTGCGGGGGTTCATGCTTCCTGGAAGCAATTGTGTGTTTTTGGGTTTTAAAATTATGGCGAAAAATACAAGAGAAAAGAGTTTGTTTCCTAATGCCAATAGCAATGTTCCTGATTAATGGGTGGATTTAGTTTAGATTTTATTAACGTCGCACTAGAAGCAACACGAGGGCTATTGTCGACGGACCTCGTAATTTTGAACCACGGTCAAGTGACGAGGACGACACCTGAGCTGGCACCCCCTTCTCTTAACATCCACACCACGTCAATGGGAGGACTTTGGACCCCGAACAGATTTAACGTGCATCAGCCCCGGCTACACGGCGGGTCTTTGGCGGCCAAGGATCGAACCCACGACTGAACGAAAACCGCCGGCCGCTAGTCCACGACCTTGACCACTAGGCTACCACGGCCCGGTTAATGGGTGGAAAGTCCTTCCTTCTTTGAGCAACAAATGACTCCCGGCGATAATCAAGCTACCACATGCACGGACTTGGTACCTGATCGTCTTCTTACTTCTCCTCCTTTGGAGCAACTTCTATCAACACTTTATGTTCTGACTTGGAGCCTAATCTTTACACCTCTCCTCCTGCTGCGGAGCAACATTTGAACAATAAAATGGTATTTTTCCATAATGAAAAGGGAAGATAGCTTTGCTGCTGTTTCATTTTCCCTCATCTAGAAGGCCATAACGAGCAGCTTAGGGTCTGTAAAGATAATTTCAAAGATTCGCTCATGGAACTTCTTTCTGCAAATAGTATCTGCGAAGCAAGCTTCAGTCCTTATCTACCTGCAACTCCTGGGACACTTTGATATTACAGTCTCTTTCTTCACACCAAGTTAAACTCATCTAGAGACGTTATGTTTGCAGCTGATTTATTACACGTGTAGATATAATAAGTAATGGAAAGCATTCAGGATCAAAAGGTCTGTGGTGATCACGATACGTTGGAGTAGAAAGATGCTTCCTGCCTAGCACCTCCTTCTGGCATTTTTTTTTGCCTGATCTTCCACAGTTCGTTAAGGCCGTATTCCTCCATTGTTATGTCCATCTGTAGATCCCGATTCCGCAGTGTTGTTTTCGATATCAACGCTTTGGTCATTCAAAAGTCAACTATCGGTATAAACTTACCTGCTCTCAATGTGCAGAAGTGTACCTCGACAATAATGAATGCTATGCTGAAGAATGATGTGTAAACTACAAGGGTGATCCTCTTTTTTAGTCCCATTCTTGCCCCCCCCTTATGATATGCTTCTCCACTTGAAGTAGGATTCACTTGTAAGTCTCCTCTACCGATTCAATCGAATATGGAGAGAGCATGTGTTTTCTAGTCGGTGGCAGGAACCCACATTAATTCCCATCTTGAAGTGTGGTAAAAATCCAAAGGATCCTCTCAATTATAGACTAATCGCACTAACGAGCTGCCTTTGTAAGACTTTGGAGCGTATGGCCAATGCTCGTCTCGTATATCAATTGGAGAAGAATTGATGTATTTCTCCCTTTCAGAGTGGCTTCCGGAATGGAAGATACTCTCTTGATACCGTCATTATACTCGAAAGTAAGATACGTATTGCTTTCTTTCAGAGGAATCATTTAGTTTCTAATAATTTAGTTTAGTTTCGAAAAGGCATATGACCGAACATAGAACTATGAAATACTTAGCACTTTATACAGCTATAGTCTGATTTCATATATTCTTTCTCAGATTCAACCATCTGTTTATGGATCACTGTACGTCATCAACTTTCAGATAACCTGCGAAGAGTCGACAACGCGTCTAATTGAGCGATGACTTCAGGCCGCAGTCAGTAACCTGGTTGCATGATATGACGCGAATGGGCATAGTATATTTGCTACCAAGAATAACTGTGTGTATTTTTGCTGGAAACGGGGTTTCCACCACAATCCTGATATATCCGCGATACATCTATACCCTTTGTCTCAGACATAAGCAGGGACGTCTTAAGGCATGGGCCAACTGGGCCCGGGCCCAGGGCCACGCCTATGAGGGGGCCTCGTCTCGTTCCCTACACGGCCTCATTAAGATCATTATCAGAATAATTTTAATTATCGAATGTTATTACCGGACATGACTGGTTGAAGACAGTTACTTCCATATTAAATTTTTCTATTTACAAAGTTTGTATGGAAAATATGTTTTATTTCTAAAGCGAGTTATGTCCAATTTATTGATAAAAATGCTGCTGTGGGAAACACAGTCACAGACACTCCTTCCAGCGACCTTTTATTTATTTGCACACAAGAGTTAAAGATCGCTTATGAATGGACAATAGATAAATTTAAGCCCCAAAAGAAGTGATGAAACAAATTCCCTATTTTATGACAGGCGCCAGGGCTAATAAAAATAGGGTTGAAATGGCCCTGAAGGAAATCGCACTTTTTCAAAGAAACAAGTGCCCTACAGTTCTAAATCGGCAATTCATTCCTTTAAATTTAATTTCTTTGAAACCGCAAAAGGTAATTATGTTTTTAATTTTGAATTGTATTTGAGATTTATGATAATATACAAATATTTATATCGTATTAAAAAGTAAAATAATATGTAATTGTATTTGCTTTTTTTATTGACAGAGTTATAAAAATAGTATCCTGTTTTAAAAAAATTCTATTTTTTTTGTAAACTTTCTTCTCTCTCCCTTTGAACAACATGAAATAATATCTTAACTGTTTATAAAATTATATATAAATATTTCAATGGATTCTTTAGAATATTTTTATAATGATTCATATGCATAAGTGCGCTCTTCCTTCATTCAGAATGCACTATGATCTTCCAAAATAATTACCGATGTCTATTGTAATTCAGAGAAATATTTTTATTTGCTTCTGATATAGAAAACGTTATTTTACTCGTTTAAAAATTCAAATGACTGTCCATTTTTATTATTATTGAAACCCAAACAAAAAAGAACATTTATAAAAAGAATATATTTCATTACTACTGATTGTAGTAATGTAATATAAATGTAGAAAAACAATCATATAACAGTAATCCTACAGTACGATTTGATAATTAGGTAAATAAATGTATGTACAACAATTTAATGTTTTAAGAGTAAATATTAAAAATGGAGATCTTTTCAGTACAAAATAAGAGATATTTATGGTATAAGATTATAAGAACCCCCACAAGAAATGTTCTATTAGTGCTTGAATGTTTAATCAATTAATCAGATATTCCTGCAAAAATTGAAATTTATTAAAAATGCTTTAATTTTATACAATTTTTATTGATAAACTTGTGAGCGAATTTTCTTTGTTTTTTCTCTTGAAAAGAACAAAACAAAACAAAAAAAAAAAAAAAGCGAAATGCTACACATAGTTATGTGCATATTACTTAAGAAAAGACATAATGATTTTTAGAACAGTGTATTTATTTATTTATTTTTAGTAGCAAAATAGCAATTCTTTTTCGAATAACTAGTCCCCAAAATGTTTGCGTTATTTTAAAAAATCACTTAGTTATTTTTAAGATATTAATAAAAGGGGAGCCATCATTTACTAAATTATTCATAATTTTTCTTTACATCATCTCGTACAGGTTTAAAAGTGGATTCTAAGCTATAACTGGGCATTTATTTTTTTAATAACTGATCATTTTATTTTAAAACTTCACTCATGTGGAAAATAGGTACTCGGTAACGGTAACGGCTAAAATTACGAGGTTCCTATTTAATGAATTAAATTTACCCTTTCATCATAATTAATTAATTTTTACTTAATTTGAAAGAGCTATCAAAGTTAGGATCAAGGCAACAAGCGCCTGGGCTTTCGACAGAGTGAGGAACTGCCGAAACAAACTAGGAAAGTAAAGTTACGAAAGCGCGCATTGCCATTGGAATTGTAAGCATTTCAAGTCATACATGATCATTTATGGCGAAAAGCTGAAGAAAAAACAAAGAGAAGAAGTTTAGTTTAGTTTATATTAACGTCGCACTAGAAGCAACACGATGGCTTTTGGCGATGGACCTCCAATTTTGAACCACGGTCAAGTGACGAGGATGACACCTGAGCTGGCACCCCCCTCTCCTAACATCCACACCACGCCAACGGGAGGACTTTGGGCCCCGAAAAGATTTAACGTGCATCAGCCCGGCTACACGGCGGGTCTTTGGTGGCCAAGGTTCGAACCCGCGACTGAACGAAAACCGCCGGCCTCTAGTCTGCGACCTTGACCACTAAGCTACCGCGGCCCAGCAAAGAGAAGAAACGGAAAAAAGGAAGATTAATAAAAAAATATAATTCTACTAATGGTTTAATTTTTATTATCGTCGCAATAGAAGCAACACGAGGGCTATATTGGCGACGAACCTGGTAATTTTGTACCTCAGTCAAGTGACGAGGACAACACCTGAGTTGGCATCCCCCTCTTCTAACTTCCACAACACGCCAACGGGAGGACTTTGGGCTCCGACAGATTTAACGTACATCAGCCACGTGCTTAGGCTACCGCGGCCACAATTCTACTAATGAAGATGAAGAACAGTTGTTGGATGAGGGGAATGGAATTGGGATCAACACACTCTTTACACACAACATATAATGAAAAACTATTAACGGTGTTTCTCAATATTGAAATAATAATGATAATTTTCTTAACAATGATGATTACTAACGCGAGTGATGAGTATTCATTTTCAAAACTCAAACTGGTCAAAAAAAAATTTAAGAAATCATATGACTCAATCACGTTTGAATAATTTAAGCTTGATGAGTATTGAAAATGCAATATTATTAACTATTGCTTTTGAAGAACTAATTAATGATTTTACAAATTTAAAATGTAAAAAACGATTACTCACATAAAACCTCATTTTACTAAGGATTCCTTTTACAATCTGTACATGCATATACACCAAATTAGATTAAAGGTTCGCCTGTGGGGCCTATTTTTTTATGAGGGCCCAGGGCCTCAAGAAGTCTTAAGACGTCCCTGGACATAAGCTTCTTTGGGGTAATTTTCGCGACCGCAAACTCTCTATCTATCTGCAAATTTTACATCTGCAGATGAAATATGAGAAATCTCTAAACATTTTGAAGGTGTTGTCCAACGTTTTGTGGGCAGTGAATCGAATAGATTTACTTCGAGTGTATCAGTCAGTAATTCTGTCTCGGATCGATTAAGGATGTATGGATCTGCCTGCTACTCTACCTTGCCGAATCTTGACCCTGTCCACCAAACTGCTCTGAGAATCTGCTGTGATGCGTTTCGAACACCTCCTGTGCAGATCCTCTATGTGACGTGCAACCAGTAACAATTGGCTCTACGACGGAAGAAGTTGTCACTCATTTGTCAGTACAGAATATAACCCGCACCTTCTCACCCATTATAGAGTATCCATCTTAGTACATTTTTGCGGAGATTTATTTGATATCCATCCATTGTCAGAGAGGGGGGAACTATTTAACTAAGGTAATTGACCTACCTGACTTGGATGTCCTGCAAAGAATGTTTTTTTAAATTCCCAACTTTGAATATTCCAAGATTTAAGTATCATAGTCCTTTTGCTACGTTCATATTCGACTACAAGACCGATCGTTTTCCAACGCTTTACGTTTCACTGCTATCAGTATGCGGAATACAATCCTATTTATACAGATAGATAGATAGGAAATGGTAACGTTGGTTGCAATGTCTTTTCTAGTTAATAATATCAGGCACAGTTATCAGGTAGGTACTGTCTGCAGTAAATGTTCCTAAGAAAATAAAACAATGGAATTCTTTGAGTCTAGAAAAGGAAACTTTTTCTAAATACATTACTTCTTACTTCCATTTTCCTACAGTATACAAAAATAAGACACTTTAAAAAATACCTATTTATTGTATTTTGGTGTCATGTACTTGTATATAGATTGGTATGTGCGATTACAAAGTCTTTTCCTCTAAATGCACAACCTACACAAGCATGTGTTAGCTTACGTCAGTATCTTCATACTTTGTAGACTCACGGAAACCCTAAAACTATAATGTCCTTTCGCGGAAGTCATCCCACACTTAGAAAAATATATCTTAAAATAATATTTAAAGTATATTAATATGTTATAGGTACTTGATGTATAAAATCAATTAAAGAAAAATAATGTGTTTTTTATAAGAAAATTTAAATACAAGATTAATGTAATTTATTCATTAATAGTATTAGCTCATTCTCCAGGTATCATATACCCTTGCATTATTTTTAGTGACAGGGGTGTGATGCATTTTCTTACACAAACTGTTGAACTCTAGTTCTATTGTTGCTATGTGCAGTCACATTTCATATTTTGCATTTAATTTGTTCCTATATTTTACATTTGTTGCCTCATACGTTAAAAAGATTATTTAGAACATATAATGGTAGCTCTCCTTTAGATAATTTCTGTTATACAAACTCCGCAGTGAACATTAATCTGTTTTGCATACACACAGACTGAACATTTGAAATTCCGGAGCTACTTTTTCACGTAATGTTACTGCTGATGTCGCGTTAAGGACATCAGCAACCCACATACGAAGCTTCTGATTAATTTTCAATATATTTATTTTTAGTTAATGAACATTAGTCGAATGATGCGAGTGTTTTATATTTTTCTTTTTGTATTTTCTTTTTGACTTGCAGAAACCCGGGGATCAACGGAACACAGTTTGAAGGCCACAGACTTACGTAATCAACAATGAAAATCTGCACCTTTGTTTGGAAGCATTAGTCTTACCTTCCGTTCAGTACATTTTGAGAAATTTGGCTAAAAATGCATTTTCTCTTAATTTCAAACACAAGAAGAGTAATTCTGTCGCGTGTTACAATAACATCATACAAAAGTCTATAGTATTTTGATTCTGTAAGTTGTTTGTAGACTTCTTGGACTGTGAGGCACAATAATGATTTATCATTATTTATACCTCTGTAATTTGACCTTTTGAGTAAATTCCGCATTAATGTGCTGAAAATATGGACCTTGTTCCGTAATCATAAATTTTTCATCATTAGTTCCTCCTTCATATTTTGTTATTGCCACACATAAACTTAAGTTAAAATCACATCATTTACCTCGAATTGAAAGCCTTTTCTCTAACGTATGATGGAATTGTCTGAGGCGCATTCTACAGTTACTGCAAATATATGCAGTTAAAAAGTTAGTTTAATTGTGCAAAATTACTCAAATTCATATGAAAAACTCAAAATGTATAAGCATGTTTTATATCTTATAATACAATTAAAGTTATTTGCTATAAGAAAATGCCCAAGTATTAAATAATACAAATGGAGTTGAGTAGGTTTCTTTTCTTCGTTTTATTATACCGAAAATGAAAACAGGATACTGTTTTCTTCCTTTCTCTGAAATAAAGATTATGCTAATGAGAAAATGGTAGATGTATTCATTTTGAATATTTTATGTAGGATTCCATATTTTGATTATGCACAGTTTTGCATAATCTTGAAAGCAGTTATTCTCAAGCTTTCATTCTCATTGCTTCTCTTGAGTCATGATTCTTCGGTATTTGGTTGAAATTTTAATGCATTCACAAAATACAGCGTTCCTTTTGAAAAATATAATTTAGGGAAGAGATATTTCTCTGTTTGCGGTTACAGATATGTAAGCCCTTTCTTTACGGAGATTTTTGCGTACTCGCAGAGGTGCTCGTACTACAATATGTGGAACGTTGCTCTGAAACTATGCAGGAAAGTAAAGTACACTCTTCGAGCGATGCAGCAGTTCCACGTGTTGACCTCTTTGTTCCAGTCCCTGGAATGAAGGATTTATGGATGTTCTTCAATATTCTCTCTCATAAAATATTTTGAAATATCATAATATTTCAAGGGAAAATTAAGATTTGATTTGGGAACGTGTCTTTTCTATTGAAAGACAGATGCGCCTTTGATTACATATAAAGAGAGATTATACATCCTTTTTCAAAATTAGAGTTGTTTGAGATTTTTGCAAACTATGTAAATCTAACTATTATAAGTTGACATAAGTTTCATTGCATGTTTTATAAAGTTATCATCATGAAGAATTAAATAGCTTAAGAGAAAAAATAGAATTCGATTAAATATATTTTACGACATAACAATAATTTTTCTTTAATTTTTTTTTTTTTGGATGAAATAATTAATTTTATCACTTAAAAAAGTGCAAAAACATTTTTCAAGCTCATTTCTCAAAAAAAGTTTTGATGCTCCATTAGTTACTTCCATTCTACGAAAAGAACTCAATCATGAAAAATTGTTTTTTTGTTACATTACTTTCTCACTAGTCCGGCAGATATCAGACTAGAGCACCTCCTGATTACCAAAAATCCGGCTTATTGGAAAATTACTAATAATAACACTTTAGCATGTTATGTGATGTACAAAACTAGCTTTTAATTCCATTAGAAACTCTAATTTAGTCGTTACTTCAAATTATGAATATACTAAATTAATAAATTATTTACAATATTTACATAACAACTTATCTGCTTTTTCAAGAGATCGTAATGTCTTCCTGACCACACGAGACAGAAAATGTTCAGGATCGCGCAGCTATTTACAACTCGACCTCTCACGAGCACGGGGCAAGTAATACTGTTTTTTTTAACTCCTCTCCACTCTGCTCCTTCACACGATCCGTTTGGCGTGTCTGCGTCCGTTGATTGGTCTGACGCTCTTTCGATTCTGTGCCATGCTTGAATCACTCCAAGCTAGCAGCAAGCCATAACCGCCACAAACACAATTAAACACCAAAATCAACGTGTCATTGCATAAAATTTAGTACAATACACTTAAATAAAATGTCAAACATGCAAAATAACTGCAAGAAAATGTTCTACTTAGAATTGATTTCTATTCTCCATTGAATTAGAAGTCATGAATTAGTTTCTGTTTTCTCTTTAAATGACATTTTCAACACTTGGTCTTGAAGTCACTTCAACTCTACACATATTGAGACATAGTTTTCTACTGTTCAGTTGATGGATGTAGCAACAAAATAAATCACTGCTTTGTGAGGAATTGCTTAAACAATTGTCGTCACTTTTTCCTTTCCATCCATATCTCCATCCTCTTCTATTGAGGTAACATTCCCTATTACGCCATCGCCAGTAAGAAGATGGTTGTTTTACTCTTTGTCACCTGTCCTCTATTCGCTTACGTCGTCTGTTGGTTATTTTGCTCTTTGTCACCAGTCGTTCACTCGCTTTCGTCTGTTGTAAGAATATTATCAGCTGTATCCATACGCTTATACACCGTATCTCCGAGTGTAGCTCGAGATAAACTCCATATTCCTTAATGATATTAATAACTTATCTCCTTTGTCAAGTCGCTTCAAAATGTCCTTTTTTTTAATCACAAGTGATAAAGTTCTATGTTTTCGTTTACGTGGTACTGATATTTTTAAAAATTGCTCTGTACACATATACAATTATACTGGAGAAATACTGCATGTTAAGAAGCAAACGCAGATTCATATAATCATTATTCTTACACAGTACAGACTAAATGAAGGTGGTCAGTGCATATTCATCTCAAACAATGATTATTGACTGCGAGAAAAAGTGAATTGTTTGTCTGTGTAAAAACTCCGGAATACTCGCAAGGCCGGAAAAGTAAAGTGCCGGATTATAAATAGAGTATTGTATGTATGTATGCATGTATATATATATATATATATATATATATATATATATATATTGATGGTGCCTCTGCTCCTCACTATTTCGATGTAACGTGGCGTCCTTTATATCTTTTTTGACTCTTTATACCACTTACGCTCATACCGAGCAGCACCACACTAAGAACTCTCATTCTTCTTAATTACTAAAATAAAGTTAAGTTTAAACTGTTTCTACCGCCCATTTTTTCTCTTGATTCAAATATTGATGATTTATTTAAAATACTAGCTTACCGCCTTTTGGATTAACTTACAATCCCCTACACACGCACGCACACACACACACACACACACATATGCGGGAAGTTTTTCTATTAGCCGTGAGATTTAGTGCCATTTTCAGCAATGCCAATTCCATTCGGTTCATTCTTGTTCGAGTAGTCCTTTCTCGCAGATGGCCGTGGTAGCCTAGTGGTCATAGTCACGGAGGTTTTCGTCGAATTTCGGGTTGGGATCTTGATGCCACTGAAGTTTTGCCGTGTTGCCGGTGCTGATGCACGTTAAATCTGTTCGGAGCCCAAAGTCCTACCGTTGGCGTAGTATGGAAGTTATGAGAGGGGGTTGCCATCTCAGGTGTCGTCCTCGTCACTTGACCGCGGTTCAAAATTAAGAGGTCCGTCATCAAATACCCTGGTGTTACTTCTATTGAGATTACATTCCCTGTTACACCATCGCCCGTAAGAAGCTGGTTGTTTTACTCTTTGTCACCAGTCATTCATTCGCTTTCGTCTGTTGTAAGAATATTATCAGCTGTATCCATACGCTTATACACCGTATCTACGAGTGTAGCTCGAGAGAACGTTAATAAAACCAAACCAAACCTTTCTTGCAGACATTTATGTGTTTTGGGAGCAATCCATTTTATAATATTGAGAATTCCTCATTAAATTTAAAAACTTCTTTCCGCTATAAAATCTATTTAAATGTTGTCTTAACATTATGTTTTTGTTGTAAGTAAAATTTGTTTAAAATTATACACTTTACGTCCTTAATTATCCAACTGAGTCATAATCGATAGAATTTATTCTATAGGGCTTTTTATTTTAGTGTTGTTGACTAAGCAAAAAATTTTTTCCCCTATTTTTATTTAAAATGTTGTATTTATAAAATGAAAGGAATAATAAAATATTACGTATAATCCTTTGTCGTTTAAAGCAGAATTCCCTAAAACTTCACTTTCAAACGATTTTTTTTTTTTTTTTTTGCATATTTGTCAATTAAAATAACTGGCATAATTTGGCATTGGGTCCCTCCAATATATTACTCTCTACTTTAAATTACTCTCGACTTGCTTTTTAAAAACTTTTAGTCCATTTTAAATCAAAAATTTCTATTTACTCATCATAATGGAACAACAAACTTTTATTGCACTAAACATAAAAAAAAGTCCGAAGATTTGAGCAGCGCACAGTTATAACGACTTTTCATCACGGGAAAGGCACGGGTCCCAGCAGAGGGCTTTTCCTCTGCTGAGGAGGACTCCTACCAAGAAAGTTATAAGGTTTAGACACCGCTTGAGAGGTACAAATAGCGACATCTATCTAGGGTTTAACTAACTAGCACGCTCTTTTTTCTACCCTTAAACTTCCAATTTCTGTCCATGATGGGCAATTAAAGAGGAATGATAAACATTTAGAATTGAAAAACAGCCGCAATTGGTCAACCTAGAAAAGCCTGTATTTTCAGGAGTTGTATTTTTAAAACAGTCTGTGATCTTTTTAATTTCCTCATTATTTAAATGTTCAGATCTTAAGTCACTTTATTGTCTTGTAGGAAAATAAATTATCACAGTGCAAAGTTCGTAACTGATTTCATTGTCATACGTACAAAAGGGAGGGACAGCATATCAGCTAAAATATTTAATTTTCTAGAAATATGTTCTATATTCAGACTGTGCGATTGCAGTATCGAGCTAATCTACCTGTTGGTGATTTGAGATTTAACAACCATTTCAGAAGTTGATGATCAGTAGTGACAATTATCTCTGATTCGTCAACATAACCTCGGAACTTATTCTAAGACCAAATTCCAACAAGATATTCTCGCTTCATTATAGGCAGCCGATGTTAATAAATGGCTGGCATATTCAATTGGATGTTCGTTCTCTCCCTTTCCTTGTAAGAGAACAGCTTTGATATCCTATCCAACAGCATGATTTTTTTTATTGTAAAAGGCTTGGTTTCATCTACTTGCTTTAAGATTAGAGGGGAAGTTAGTCATTCTATCAAATGCTGTCTGTTCTAAATCACCCCATTTCCCCCTACAGCCTTCTTTGTAAGGTTCCTTGAGAGTCTTGAATTAACAGAAATATTATTAATACATCTACCATTCCATGGACACAGGACTGAAAGAAGGACTCAATTTGTTTCACATTTTTGGTACTTTCATATTTAAAATATCATCAACTGTTCAAGGGTCAACTTCAAGTACTTTATTTGAAATCCAATGTCCCAAATATTTCACCTTTTGACAAATGAAGTTATACTTCTCTCTATTGACTTTCAGACTGAATTCTGTTCAAAAGTCTCTGAAAGTCATTTATGTGAACTTAGAAAGTTGGGGACATAATAATGATATCATCCAAGTATGCAAAGATTTTCCCATTAAGAATACTATTTTTGATGCGATCTATGAGTCGGTGAAATGTCACTGGGGCACTTTTCAAACCAAATGGCATTTTAAAAAAATTAAAAGTTCCAAATTGGGGAACAAAAGCAACTTCGTTTTTGGCAGCTGGAGACACGTTGACTTGATGATAACTCAGCTCTGAAACCAATAGTGGATACAAAGCCAATCTGCTTGGCATAGTGAAGATTTTCAATTCTTGTCAAAGGATAAAATTCAGTAACTGTGACTGAATTTAAGTCTCAATAATCTATGCATAATCACATATGACCATCAGGCTTATGTACTAACATGACAGTTGCATCTAAAGTGACCTATGCTCTTCTATATAACCGAATTCTGCAGTAATTCGTCTAACTCTTTCTTCAAAAATTCTTTATAGCAGAAGACAACCTGTAAGGCGGAGAGGTGAAGGAGGGTGATTACCCATATCAGTATGATGCTCTATGTAGGGAGTCGACTTTCCCCCTACACTAAAGATTTTATTATATGTATCAAGTGAACAATTCAATCCCTTCTTCTATTCAGGACCCAGTATTTTTACTTCTTCCCGTAAGGAACAAGAATTAGCCTCGACATCATCCCTTTTCACTGGAAAATCAAGCACTAGCTCCACTTTTCCAAAAAGAAAACTTATGACGAGGGCTGTCACAAAACAACTAACATATGCTTTTCACAACAAGAAGAACACCTGCAGATTCCAAAAATTCTGTTCTAAGTAGAGTCGTATTTTTAAATGTTTCTGGAAGAGTAATGAATTCGATCAACACTTCATGATACTTTATTCCTACCATTGCCTTCGTTTTGAAGCAATTAACAAGAGATCGTTGATATCCAGCTAAAGTTATCGTTCCCTCTATCTCCGTGTTTCTGAAACACCTTGTACATTCTTTTTCGCAATAGAATGTGAGGAACCTATATGTTGGTACATATTCTTCCATAAAGATATAGGTTGATCGTTGTAATTGCAGGATTCGAGGACAATACTGAGTAGGCTAATTTATTGTTTGAAGTTACTTCTTTCATCACTGAAGAATAAACAGGACACTTAGCTTTTATTACTCCTGGCTTACCACACCCATAATACTTTAAAGGAGATTTTCATTTTTTACAAACTTATAAAGACACATCTTTGACGTATTTGGGTTTTTCCTAACAAACCCAAAAACCTTTTTGTGCAGAGCACCCCTTTCTATTCACTTGAGGAAGAGTTTCTAATGTTTTCATAGGCATCAAGTTTTTCTGCAGGATCAACAGGAGCAATCAGTTTCCCCCCTGATCCAAATAATGCTCTCTAAAATCTGAAAAAAACCAGTTCTTCATCCGGTCTGAGATAACAAAGTTTTGAAACTGCTCGAATTTTGACACATCTGATTTAGTTTATAATATCTTGGAAATAATTTTTGAGCTCGAAATAAAAATCTTTCCGAGTACAGTATCGGCTCATACGTTGTTAAAAGAACCATTTTCTAAGCGCTTCAACTGTCAATTAAAAATTTTTTCTGTTATAACACCTAGATATATGAATAACCCTAAAATTTACCATCTGATTCTGGTTTTCTTGGGAAAGACGTTCCCTAGCCATGAACGTAGCAATGTCATTGAGTAAATGGTGACATTAATGTCATCAATTAGATGGGTCACCCACTTATCATCTGTCACTTTCAATATTTTCATTTGCGCTCAAACAGCGTCAAGAACAAATTTATATCGTCGACTTTGGATTTAAAATTGGGTAAGACCTTTTTAAGATCTATCTTTGTCTGAGAGAACGCCCGCGAATTCTCAGAAGACTCCATCGCTTCCTACAATTCTAACTGCAGTTTGAGTTTTTCCAACTCTAATTCCCTAGTAAAAATTTCCTTTTTTTGGGAAAGACGATTATTTTATTTTTTGTTTTCACCTGCGAGTCTATTTTTAACATTGAACTGACTTTTAACAAAGTCCTCCTCATCGATGAAAATCTGACTTTTCATGATTAAATTCTAATCTCAATCGCTTTTAAATTAGCCCGTGCAGTTACCCTAATACTATTGTGACGCCCGCCCGACCCGGGCGTCCTCTTGTGCCATCACTAGATTCAATCATTAAACACTACGACACAAATAATTACAGAACCACCAAAACAACTTTCACAATTTATTAGTATATATTTACTATAACAGAAAAGATTGTGCTCTCTCGGGTAAGCTTTCTAATACCTTAGTTCAACCCACCAATAGTAATCTAATCGACTCTTACCAATAGTCGTTCCTCGGCTGCAACTCAGACTCTGGAACAACTGTTGAAAACACTAGGCCAAATCTTTGTACAGCAATCCTTGCTTGAACCCTCTACTATAGACTTTAATTCCTCCTTTCTCTTATCTGACACTTCAGCTTCACCTCATCTCACCTACAGCGTCTCTCTCAAATCCTCCTTCAGATTCCCTTTCAGAGACCCTTTCTACTTTCAGTCGTAGTTTATATATTTCCAAACCTAACAACTTCATTTCATTCCTAGCTGCTTTACATACTAACTTTATGTATCACGTTTCATTTTTGGTTGGGAAAAGGTTGTTTAGTGAAAGCAATCAATCTCAATTGAAAGTCCCCAAGGTTAGTGAAGAGAAACCGCGAATAGCCCAATGTCATACTATCAGTAAACTCAATTAGGTCAATTTTCTTACCTTAGCGCAGAAAAGATATCATTAGCATGATACCATATTTACTTACAATAAATCGAACAAAATTATTCTAAATACCAGATTAACTTCAAAGTCGAACCAGTTAAGACAAATTAAGTACAGCACTTCTTATAATCATACTTCAAAATTCAAGTATAAATATTATTCATCTCATAAATATTTATACAAATGTTGAAAAATTATTACACCTGATTTTACCTTTCTTCACAACATCAGTTCATCTGAAAATGCATTCATATATGGACTCTATACTGAACTTTTCCTAAATAATTAATGACCCATAAACATTGCCATATCAATTATTAGCCCAGCAAAATTCTGTTTCATTATTAATATTTCCCATTAATAAACACATTTAAATGTTATAAAAATTGGAAAATTTTTTAAATATTCACAATGCCAACAAAATTGTTTTTCCAAAATATATATGCAAGAATATATCGACATGTAGCAATTTTACTATGAAATTCTCTTTAAAATATCTCTAATTAAATTTCAAAACAAAATTTGCGTACTCAAAAAAAATTGCAAGGTGTAATTTTTATTCACACATGTTAGTTTCTTCAATTCACCTAAAACAAAACTAATCTCTAAACGCGACATTTCTCCTTTTTTTTCCTTCATTCAAAACGATCGAGCATAGACTCTAAAACAAAACGCAGTAAAGATATCTTCGTAAGAATCATAACTCCGTTTCAATAAAAAAAAATTACTCTATGCTTTTCACAACGAGAGAATAAAATGTTTCTCTGAACTCTCATTATTCATCAATATTCATAAGAGACAAAGCCAAATTTCAAACTCTTTCGAATGAGACTTTTCATAGAGATTTTGACTGAAAGCCAAGGTCCCTCTCATCTACTTCTTAGACTGGCTTAATAGACTTTGACTCATTACGAAGCATTCATTTCACACATGTAGTAATATTTGTATTATTACTACTAACACATAAAATACCTAAACTATTTAAAACTGAGATATTTGTAATTTCACACCAAAGGAAATATTTTCTGTCAAAACAAAAAAGATTTCTATATGAAATTATCTTAGAATTTTGCAATAAAATAAATGCACATTAATTTCATAATACTAACTGATTCTATCTAGGAAACAGTACTTTTTAGATTTTTTATTTTCCCAAATACCCGAAAGAAAACCATTGCTTTCATTATTCATCACTTACCTCCCAGAATCATAAATTTGCATTGGTCACGATAAAAAAAAAGATATTTTAATTTCTAAATGAGAATTTAGAACACTTTTTGTCGTTCGTTCAAATTCCCCCTCAAGCAATTTTCGGATTATAAAACGAACTTGACTAAAGAGCATTTGGATTTCTCTCGTTGTTATTCTCTTTTCTGTTGACGATTGCCACCTCTGTACAACACATAAAGATGGAATATTTTCCTTGGAAATCCAGCTTTTCTAGCGCTTTCCTTTCAGTTTCAGTTGAGGAATCAAATTTCAGTAGGAATACTCTTGATACTGGAATACATTCAGGATATCAGAAAACAGCATCAGGAGATTTTCATCGGTCGCAATTAATCTAATGGTCGTTGCTGCTGACTCTAGGATTCTGGAACAGGCTAAAGGGTTTGGTAGTAACAGTCTTCATATTCTGGATAGCAACATAACGACTTAATTATCAGCTCATCTCTGGAACTCATCTATTTAATGCTGCGAATAGGAACAGTCTTGTTTAATCCAAAGTTCCGTATATTTTCGTTGAATAGGGCGGACTGATCGAGCGTACCTAGCTTGAAGGTCCAAGGTATGTGCAGCTACTTCTTATGACATCATTGGGAGCTCATCCATATAATTTAAATTTTTCTCGGCTAATTTTTTGAAAAAACTCTCAGCAGATTTTCAAATAAAAGGTATCTATTTATTTATAATATTAGGAAGACATACTCCTGTTCTACAAAACACAAAGAAAGTCTTAAAAACTGAGCAGTTACATAATCTTTTCCTTATCGTTATGCTTTTTCCTCTGCTGAGGACGGTTCCGTAGCATGAAAGTCACAAAGTTTGGACTCCGCCAAAGTAGTACATTTGGCGATATCCACCGAGGACTTAACTAATTAACACGCGGTGTACCGATTATTCAAAAAATGTTTTTTTTCATATGAATCATTATTGAATTTTCATCAAAATTTAAAGCTAAATAACAGAGCCAGCAAACGATTTTTGTACTGGGAATTTTGATTGTTTAAAAAGGGCTAATTGAAATTGGAAAGTAATGCACTGCATGATAATTAAAATAACGTGAAAAGTCTCTGCTTCCTTTTATGAAAATCCTTTTCTAGTTCAAATATATATTATGGATCAACTAAAAATATTATAATAATCATCTGGATTAGAGGATGAACAATGGAAAAACCCATTATATAATTTAAAAAAAGTTTTTTGACAAATTATTTAACGAAAATCTGTTATAACAATGGGATAATGCTTCATATTCATTAATTATTACTGTTTTATCACATGAAACATAAATTGTAACTCTTACGTTTTTACTGAAGAAAAATATTTGCTCCAAAATGAAATTTTGTTTTGTAAACTTACACTGGAGTCCAAAAGTTAAGCATAATTTGTTATTACGGGAATTATGATGGAAATCTTAGTCGGTATGGTAGGAAATGTGATGTGCGTGTATAAAACGGGTATACAATAAGAAAACAATATAAATAACGGTAATAATAACTTTCATTATCCAAAGAAACAGCATGAAAGAAAATTGGGCATAAGAGGAGTTCACGCTTTAGTGGAAAATAAATGAAATGAAAAGGTGATGCTGAAGTTTAATAAAGTGTGTGGTCACCTCTGACAGCCAAGCACGCTTCACAATGATTTTCCATACTTGTTATAACATAGTGGATGAGCTGTGGTCTCAAAGAATTCCAAATATCACGAAGAGCTCTTTTTAGTTCGTGAATGGAGATGGGTGGGTGCGGAAAGGCTGCTGGTTGTCTCCCGATCCTATACATGTTCGATAGGATTCAGATCAGGAGAGTGAGCAGGCAACGGTATACGTTAGATACTTTCTGTTTCAAGGAAGGCGTCGATCATGCCCGCACAGTGACAAGGCGCGTTATTATACTTAAATATGAGGTCAGAACCGAAAGCATCTGGAAACAGACGAACATAAGGCTCAATAACTTCAGCTCTGTATCTTTTAGCAATCACATACCCGAAGATATGACGGTCTGTTCGACATGATGCTTGCTTCCACCATGACTCCCTTTGACGGAAAACGATATCTTTTCGTCATGTTTTGTGGGTGAAAACAAGTTCTACGCGTTCATCGTATCGATAGTCGAAGAGAATCAGTGGTCAGACTAAAGTGAGATTAGTCACAGAACATTGATTACATTGGATAACTGCCCCAAACTAAAGTTTAAAAGAACGCATTTATGCGTAGATGTGAGAGAAATGCTAACTTTTGGTTATCTGGCATACAGACCAATATGATTGAATACCTTGTAAGCAGTTTGTATGAAAACTCGCACTCCTGGGACGACTATGAGCGCTGAACTCACTTCTCTGACACAACTGTCCCTCAGACGTCGTTTAGTTATTACTAGGTATCGATCTTGGAGAATTGTTATGACTTTTGGCCGACCTGATACTGGATGTCGGATTATATTTCCCATACTTTGAAACCTCTCCCACAGTCTTGATATCATAGGGAGACATATTCAGAATTTGAGACATTTCGGTTTGCGATTGTCCGGATTCGAGAATTCCAACGATTCTTCCTTTATCAAAATGTCCAGTTGTCGTCTTTGCGCCATTATTCATTCTCTTTAATCGTTAATAATGTCGTCACTTAACCGAGGATCAAAATTAAGAGATTCGTTGCTAGTAGCCTTCGTATGGTTTTTGAGTGTGACGTTAATAAGCCATCCATGAAAGCTCAATGAACTTAAAGAAAGTGTTCCGCTAAAATTTGAAAATTAGAATTTCAAATTATTGTTTTTAGTTTGTAATAAATATATATATATTCTTTCATATTGCGATAGTTTTAATCTTGTAAAACTTCAAGTGGTCCACGATTATAAAAAGGTTAAATACCACTGGCATAGACATTTAAACTAAATGCGTAATGATAATAGGGCCTATCAATGGCGTAGCTAGGGGCTGCAAGGGGTGTTCCTGGGTGCAGCATCCAGAAGGCGCCTAACTGATGTTACGAACTTTTAGAATAAAACTTTTTCCCCCATTTTTAAATACACTAAAAGTAAATAAAAACATTTGCACCCTTCCTTCATCAGTATAAGAATATATATATATATATATATATATATATATATATATATATATATATATATATATATATTTATGATTTTTGTCTCTTTTTCTGATTTCGAAGCAGGTATCTTGTTTTACCTGAAATCATCCATGGCACAGGAAAGTTTGCCAGTCTCGGCTTTGCTGAGTATGAAGAAGCAAGCGTATCTACTGCATACGTTTTGATGAATTAATAGATAAATTTACAGCAGCAAAGGGACTAAAAAGTTTTCTTTGAAGTACATTATTACATTTAAGACTTTGTTGTATCAAAATATTTTTTTACATTATGCTAACTTTATTTTCGTGATATTATACTACAATATCTAAAGTAATGTTTCAAGTTTTTGCAATATGGTATTTGATTAATATTTTAGAATAATTATATTTTTGGTCTACCATTGTTGTATGAATTATTTTACTTGCTTCTATCTTTATACAGTTAGTAAAACCTTGAAAATATACACATAAAAAAAAGTGATTTAAAAATTAAAAAATTTTTAAATAAAAATATGAATTTTTTCTTAAAAAACTATTTTTTTAAAACATTTTTAAAATTCTTATTTCCCTTCACCATTGTATTTTAGCATACAGGAGGGGATCGAAATTTTCAGTTGTCCCCCGGCACTGAAAACCATAACTACCTCTCTGGTTCCGATCTCTCACAATATTTATGTAGGAATCGATCTATCGAGCAACAAACGGAGCATCACATCATTATGTGACGTCGTGGAAGTAGGAAACGTTAGATGATTTCCAACCGCCATGAGTGTAACCGCTTTCAGGAGCATTTTTCCTTTTTGAACATCCATGTAAAAGAAAACTCCTCTAAGCTATTCAATAAATTTGATTTCATCAAACATCAATTAGCTAACTAATTCACCTCAAAACACATAAAATTGGAGACACCGACGTAGATGTGAGCTGGAAATTTTCGATTTAATTTCTTTGCTGCTAAAAGTTCCATCAGCTGCCATCGGTCAGTTAGTCTAAGAGAATTCCTGAACAACACCATATACCTTCAACATTGAAAGACGGTTCCGAATAATTGATATTACAGACATCTTATCAACGTTAAAGTGTTCCTAAAAAGCGCCGTTTGTCATCGAAAGACTGCTCCGAATCGACAACATTCAAGTGGAATTCCAAATCAGAGCAGTAGACCTTCAACTTTGAAGGACTGCTTAGAATCATCAACATTAAAGATAAGACAAATTTTTTGTTTTTAAAAATTTAATTCATGAATTTCGTAAGCCGTGTTTATTGAAACTATAAGTTTAATTCAGAAATTTTGTTCATGGAACTACTTTATATCGTTTTAAAATTAGAACTATTTTGCTTGCGATTGGCTACAATTCCATAAATATTAATTATTATTTAAGATACATTTTTTTAACTAGAGTCGGGATGGAAAATTTAAATTGCATTTTGGTTGTTTACAGTTCTTTAAACAATTTTTATGTAATTCCTGTGTCTGTAATCAGATATATCGAATATTTTTTTGTCTTTTCATGTAATTTTGCTAAAACAATAATTAAATATCAATACAAAATGCATAAAATATTACAAATAAACATCATTATTATTAGTGAAAGAAATATATTCCCAGTCAGTAATTATAACGATTAGACTGTGTTTGAAAAATAACATTTTACTTCCACGTACGAATCAGAATACGTGAGGAAAAAGAGAGTATGTTGGGGGAGGGAGTTTGAAGTATTAGCTTAGTTTTTTGTGTGTTTGTTTGTTCAATAGATTCTTGCGTTTGTTGTTCCTATATCCTATTTGTTCTGAGTAAAACTGACACCACAAGTTAAGTGTCTTTTTTTCTCCATCTTAAGAAAATTAGAAAAGAGAGGGTTTTTTTTTTTTTTTTTTGTGCTACCTATTTATTTAGTTACTGTATATTCTAATGTTCTGAGTATAATATTTGAGTAGTGTTTTATGAAAGTGGTTGGAAATATGAAAGCAGGAGGTGGTTGTTTTATTCCATTACTTGAACTATAAGAAGTCGTCTCATGGGATTTTTTTTTTTTTTTTTTTTGCTTAAAGGTTTTCTTAACGATGAAAAAATTCTTCCATTAATTGTATTGTAAGAGGTTGTTCGCGATAATTTTTTCTTTGTTTAGAGGGGTTTTTTTTATAAAAAAAATTTCTTTAACTTGATAATTTGAGATGTAGTTGTGATTTATCAGGATTTGTATGCACTGAAAATTGTATTAAATGAAATTTAAATACTTTATTGCTTAATTTTAAGTATGGCGACGTTTCTAATTAAAGCAATGAATGTAGAACTGCTCGAGTTTGCAAATGATTTTGATGTGTCAGCAACAGAATCTATGACTAGGGCTAAAATTGTCCGACTAATTAAAAGTTCATAAAACTGTGAGGAAGAAATGGTAAAAGCTTCTTTTAAATCGGCACTGGAAGAACGGAAAAATAAGGTAAAAGTTAGAGGAAAGAGTAAAGGAACGGAATTTTGAACTGGAAAAATTACGTATAGAAACCAAAACACAACACAAAGTAAATTCGAGTATGGTTTTAAATAGAGAAGTTTGTGTGGATGAAACATATAGGGAACCCAAAAAATCCAGCTTTCGCAAATAACTCCCAAGTTTGACGAAAATAGAAATTGAATGGGTTTATGCTTTATAAACTTTGAACGAAGAGTAGATACGGCGCATGTTCTAAAAGAAAGTGGGTATCATACCTGTTAGTAGTTTTGTCTGATGATTTATGTAACATGCTTGCCGGAGAAGCACCTGAGAACGCGAACAATTACGATTATGTTAAGGATCGTATTTTAAAGTGATGTAAAATGAATGCAGAATCATTGAAGCAGCATTTTTTCAGACATCAAAAAGTCACCTGTGAGAACGAGGGAAACTTATGCACATGAACTATGTAGTTATTTTAGCGGAATGGATTACTGCCATGGGAGTTAAAACATTTGAGCAGCTTAAAGATGATTAAGGAGTATGAACGTACTCTTCTTAAAACGTTCTTTAAAACTATCAAAGAACGTTTTAAGAAGAGAGATTTCTCTAAGAAGTTTGAAATCCTGGACGCAAGAGATATTTTGGTGGACCTCTTAATAACTTTCAAACAGAGGAGATTATAAACGTTAAACAAGAACCAATAATACACAGACCAACGACAACGCGCTATAGGAGTTATGGTCAGAAGAAACCATTGTGTTATGATTTTGGTCCTCCAGACCACATTTGGGGCGTACGTGCTAGAAACGAGGTCAACGAATGGACAGAGTATACCCAAAATATGAGCACCCTTAGGTTATAACAAGCTAAATCATATAACAAAGGTCTTGCCAGATATTTATGGCTACAGAATCATCAAAAGTGGCAGGTTCATCAGTGCAGTCATATTCAATTATTCCACTCGAGGGTATAAAGAAGAGAAAAATAATTCAGTGCACAAAATAGATAGTCGCTCTAGTAAATACGGGCAGTCCCGTCAGTTTGATCAGAAAAGACGAAAGTTTTGACTTGTGGATACAGCGAAACTATCAGAGGATCAGATAATATTTTCAGGCATAGGAAACTCCACAGTTTCCATGAAAGTCTCATTTTAAGAAACTTTTGTTAGGGATGACAAAATTTATTCTTTAGTTTGGCATGTGATGTGAACGTCCCTGCTGAGCTTACAAGCTGTTAAAGATTCCAATATTTTGGAGAAAGCCTCTCTGTAATTCACTAATGAAGGTGTTGAATTTATAAGATATGAGACGAGAGCTTGGCGAGTACAAATTTCTCATCTGAGTACTGAAGAAATGGAACATTGAATCAATTTCAAGATAAGATGAGTCAGAGATGAGCTTGCTGAAATAGTTTCAGAGTATAAGTCCGGAAAAAAAAAAAAAAACGCTGATGTTTTGATGAAAATTATCTTGAAGGATCAAAATTTGATTGCTTCCATGTCGAGTTATAGACGTCATTTAGCTTCGAGGTATCACCTGGATTCTTTACTTACCTGGATTCTTATTCATTACTTACTGGAAATCAAGCAAAAATCAATATATTGACTTGCTTTCGGTGAATCTTTTCCTTTAAAGACGAAAATGATCTCATCGGCCGGAGAAGTTATGACAAAGAATTTTTGAGGTGCGAAAGGGTGGTGTCATGATCACGAATACGAGCAACTGAGACTTAGACAGTTGTCTAATAAGTCATGATGCCTATTAAAAACACACTATTTTCGATGCTACGAGCGCCATCTCTTAGATTTTCTAACTACTTATTGAATGACCCTCGTAGTTTGTATCAAATCAGTTATAACGACATTCTGTATCATCTTTCAGAGAAATTTAGAAGTATTTCAGCGTTCCTTTGTATAAATTTTCTTTTGATAACACAGTCGCAAGAGCTGTATTTGTTAACTGATTTTCCTTGGGACAAACAGATGACTAAAATTTCCAAAATATTGATAGATGATAGTAAAAAATAAAATAAGAAACTCTTCAGACAATTGCGGTTACTATATCTTTATAAATTTAAAATATGTACATTAAAGAACTATTTTTTTGTGCTTTAATACAATAAGTTTTAAATGAAGTGTTACATTAGAGTATTGGGAATTTTTGTCCCCTTAAAGAAATTTAAAAATCTTTTGTAGCTGCTTTGGGATTCTTGAAAACAACAACAATCAGATGATTCCCGAATACTAGTCTTTAGGACGCTTTACTCTGTGTGATATTCAATTTCATGAGCTTAAAAAGGAAAACTACATCTTATATATGTGCTGAAGCACATTTGACTTGTCACTGTAAAATAAAGAGAAGGAGGAAGAAGGCAGGGAAGATGAAAAGAAATTTCATAAAAGTGGGAGTGAAATAGTGTTTACAAGATAAGATAAAAATTTTTTGTTTTAATGAAATTTTTTTTTCCTTTTTTCCCATGTTGCAACCTAGGGAACCGACTCTTCCATCGTACAGATAATTGGTATCAAAGTCTAGGATTGAACAAGTATCCTTTTTTTAGTAAATGTAAATAACTACTCTTATATCAAAAATTTTTAATGTGAAAAAAATGTAGGAAGAGATAATGAGATGAAAGCGACATGTCTTCAGCGAATACTCCAATTAGCACTGTGCCCATATATTAATTATATCACATATAATTGAAAAGGATTTTTCTATTTTTGTAAAACAGTCTTGGTTTTTATTTGAGAAAACTTCTCCAAGGGATTTGAAGAGGTGGTAAAATTGATTGATTTTGTTTATATAGAAGAATTGAAACATGTTTATAAGTCTTTTTTAAAAGAGAAGTTGTTACTGTCATGGTTAGTTGGTGTGGAGGTTTGGTCTGTGGAAGCTTGATTATTGTTAATTCTGGCATTTTTCTTTCTTTCTTTCTAATAGTTGGTTGTTGGTGGTGGAGGAGGTTTTAAATTTAATGGATTTTATGGGCAACCTAAATAATTAGCAGCATGGTTATTTCCCCACTTACAACATTTGGGGAGGGGAGCTATTTGGCGATTTGAGGATTCTTGAAAAAAAAAAAAAAAAAAACTGGTCGGGGGGGGGGCGCGCTACTTTTTGAACAAATTTCTCAAACCTCTTTCCTGAAGAATTTTTTACTCTACATTTTTAAAGCAGGTGAATAGAACTAGAAGTTTCAATCCAATCAGAGTAATCAATGAGGGATAAATGGAACTGGATAATTACTTCTTAGAGGGCTTTGCAGTATGTCGCTTAAGAAACACAACTAAAATGAATTTTTCCCTCGAGTGAAAAATCACGTGATAATGACGTAATTATACCTCCCATCCGAGAACCATAGAAACTACTCCTTTTCAACCTATTTTTAGAATTATAGCCAATTAGAACTATACCGTGTGACAGGAGCTAGTGGCATGGTTTTTAACGTTAGCACTTTGTCGGTGTTTTGTTTTGGAGGAAGCGGAACGGAACGTCTTAAGTCATATTACTTGTGATCAGCTGGAGATTGAGAGAGATAGAATGAAATGTGTAAATTATCCAAGGATCTAATTGAAAAATTTTCAAGATTTTCAAACAGTTTACTTGTTTGAAAATGTTACATTAATATGTTTCTATTTTGCTTGGAATACTGGATATGAAATTTCGAAAGATCGTGCAATGTGATGTTTTCAGAGCTGATTTTTGTTGTCTTGGCAATTTTCGTGCTTTTGTTGATAGATAATTTCAGTACCTTATTCGCTTTGATAACGTGTGTGGTAATAGTTTACTGTTATGTTTATAATTTTCCTTACATATTAAATAAACGAGTCGTTGTTCTTGCAATCACAAAAATATGGGCTGTTTTGCTATATTGCTTTCATTTAGGAAAGCAAGTGTTTTGTTTGTTTCAGCGGCTTTTCTTATCCGCAAAAAGTGATATTCCACCGCCTTCTCATTCCAGTATTCAATTTTGTGGTGATGAGGCATGTTTAGAAAATGAAATTGATGTTTTGGTTAAAAATATATCACATTATTATTTACATTCCTGGTATGATAAAATTAGTCCAAATGAAGAGTTTTTGAATTACCTGAATTCGAGTATCAATCAAACTCTTGTTCGATTGTGTACGAGTATTTCAAAGGTAGATAAAAAGAAATTTTCTTATATTCTTTTACAAATTTATCTTAACTTTTTCTCACATTTTGTCGAGGCCAAGAAGAAATCAGAAACTTTTAAGAAAGAGAACTTTGAGGTAAGCAGTGTTTAAATTTATCTGATTTTCCTTTCAAATATTGAGAGTCTCTGGTTTATATGGAATCAGAAAAATACAACATCAATGTGCAAACAGGATTATTGTTGTAATTTTAAGTCCTATGTTATGTTATTGAAAGTGACAAAAGCATTTTTTATAGAATTTGAATGTACCTGTAAACAAGTAATTGTTCAGTTTAGATAAACTTAATGTATGTAAACATACAGTCAGTCTTAAATTGGAAAGAAAGCAATACTTAAGAAAATATGTATTGTATATATAATACGCACACGCACACACACACATATATATTCATATTTCTTTATTTACAATTTGACTAATCTGAAAGTAAAGTGCAACTCTTTAGATTTAAAGATCTGGTTGTGTTACAAAATTTATCATTATTTCATGAAAAAGGCACATCTGAGTTCAAGACATTATTTTAAAAGCATACCTAGAGGAATTTATTTTGTAAATAAGTAAAATCAGCATTTGTTTAATATTTTTTTTCATATAATTTTTTTTGACAGTCATAGATTAAGTAATAAAATTGAATATCTTCAATTTTTTTTCATAACTGTTTTGTGGAGTGGATTAAAAAGCTCCATTTTCAGTTTAACATTTTGTTCTGATTTTTATATTTAGGAAGTTTTTTTTTCTTCAAATTTCACTTTATGAATAACTTTTATTTCACCATCAAGTCTCTAGAATTGGCTTTTTCTTTAAGTAAAAATTATTACAAAATAACTAAGTGTCTTTAAATATGAAATTCTATATGTTATTTTATAGTTGGTTATTGTGAAGGAAATTAAAAAAATATATTTTGTTAATCTTTTTGCAGAATTGGGAATCAGATTGTATTTAAATTTTTGAATCATGTTTATTGACATTCACTTTTTTTTTTAAAGCTGTGTTTGTTGTGTGCTTTTTTTAATTAGTTTTATTAAAAATCACCAATTTCAATATCTGAAAATAGATTTAAATGTTTCAAATTTTGTTTATAAAGTTATCTGGATAGTAAGTTTTTGATATCCATGAATTTTAGTGAAATTCAAAAATTAAAAAGAAAAAAAATCCATTAGATTTAATTAGATTCTTAAGTCACTAATTTTTAATTAGGGAGCTAGTGAACTAAATTTGGTCATTTCTGAATTTAGATTCAATTTTCAAGTAAAAAATTGCCATAAAACATTGAGAAAAATACATACACTTACTTATACAAAAAAGTAAGTTTTAATTTTTTCTTATTGTTATTAAAAATAAAATTCTTTGTTAATATAAAATTTAAAATAACACTGGTTTTATCTGTAGCTTTTTTCATGCTACATGGTTATTACAAAGCTGATGGATAAATGAAGTTATTATTTATATGTTACTTATCTGTGTTGGAATAGTCGAGTTCACTGAGATCTTTCCTTACCTCTTTATTGTGAGAAACTATATTAGTTTATCTTTTACTTTTTCTTACTGCAAATGGTTATTGCATACTATTTCAACTGAAAAATACTTATCTTGTGTTTGTATTTTAATAAATTAAAATTTGCTTTACTGTGAAGCATAAAACTAATAAATGTGTTTAAATGGAATATTTCAGCAATGTAATAGGATGGTTGAAAAGAAATAATAAAAAACATACTAGTTTTATGTTACTACATTAATTTATTTGATTATATATGGTTAATTCATTGTGATAAAAATCATGTGATTATATAGTGATTAAAATTTGTGGTTTGTAGATGAAAAAGAGGATTTTATGTTTGATATTGTTAATATTTATAAAAGAAGTAGTTTATTCAGAATTACAATGCTTAATTATAAATGTACAATTAATCTATTTTCATGATTATTGATATTTATTGTACTTGGATTTATAAATTTTACTTAATTGTGTGTGTATTAGTATATACATGGATCATGCTAAATGTGTCTGATAAAATTTATGTCCAGGGCTGTGAATTCTTTTTATTTATCAATTCCATTGAAAATTTTAGGATAATATTTTTAAGGTGTTTATACTGCTTATAAAATAGTTACTTAATTCGTTATTTTGGTGCATTTTTATTAGAATAGAAAATCTTAAATATTGGTGTATTATCTTTATATCTTACTGTCTAAGATGATTCTGCATTTCTTATTTAGAAATTTTCATTTATTTTGATCATCATTTTGAAGCTATTGTATAATTTGTATTGAGGAAATAATAATAATATTATAATAACAATTTTTGTGTTGTAAAATAAGTTTTCCTCCCTCATTTTTATGTCCGTCATTAAAAAAGTTATGTTTTAAATTTATTTATTTATTTTTTTTTTGAAAAGTTTGATTAACTTTTAAATGACTGTATTATGTGTTTCAAAATATGATTTGTTTTTGACACAGTGAATTTCATTAATGTTTCGAATGTAATATTTGTCATTTTGTAGAAGCTGCAGACTTTTTATTACTGTAACTTGTGTTATTAGTGTTTCTGTTTTTAAAATCAAAAGAAATTTTCAATAGCAATTTATTTAATTTATCTTGTATTTTCATAAAATTTTACTGTACAAATTTAAAATTATTTTTCTATGTTAATAATTGATAATCTTATTTTTTATGTTACAATGATTTATATATAATAAATAAATAAATTTTAAAACATAGATTTCATTGTTAAAATATAGATTTTGTTGTGTGTTATGAATAACAATAAAATCTTGACACTAATTTCTTGGAGATTTGAGATAGACTTATTGTATTATCTTCTGTATAATATCTTCTAGCTTATAATATTTTTTTAAATTAAAAATAGTGAATTTATAAAAGCAGGTAGTTATGATTGAAAACTAAATTTTAGAGATATTTCTTCATTTGATAATCAAAATTAAGTTTGTTAAAGCTTTTTGATTTCTGAAATATGAAAAAAATATATCATGTAATTTCTATAACAAATGATTAAGACCTTAGTATTAAAAAGTAAATTCATGTATATGGCCTGATCTTTTAATCAAAAGGGTAGATGAAGAAGGTAAAAATGAAGCTAAGAAATAGTAGGTTTATACAAACTTTTTACTATATCTACATGTTATGTAAGTACATTAAAATTGTGTTCTGTAATTACTGTATTAGCCCGAATGTAACGTGATCCCAGAATTTTTTATAAAGGTAGTTAGGGGGAAAAAATTATGAATTAATCTGATCCATTCATTTTACATAAAATAATTCAAAGAAAATTTTATTTAGTCAGATAAGCATTTATTTAAAATAATTGATAACACAGGTTACACTCATGACAATCAAATTAATTTATAAAATATTAATAAAATTAACATTAAAGTAATAAAATTATTATGAACATAAGCCTCGAATTTAGCTTAAGTCAATATTTTAACAGGAAATGATTTCCCAAAAAAGTATGTTACATTCAGGCTAATACGGTAATTGATAAATAAAGAGGCATTTTAGGCATTAGTTTTAGGTTCAAAGGGCAGTTTGTTAGATTTTTGTATTTAATGATACAACATGCTCTTGTTTTTCTAGTAAATGCTTTTTAGAGACCTACAAGTACAAAATATTTTCATTTTTTTTTACATACTTCTAAGTCTTATCGTCAATTCTAGGTTGAGATGATTTGAACAATTTTATATTTATATGTAATTCATATTGTTTATGTTTTTGGTCATTGCAGGCAGAAAATATGTGTAGTTTTTGTGTACTTAGGCTCATATTTTCTTTAAAAAATTCAAATGCATCATTTTGTCTTTTTCTATGAATGAAAACACAATTCTGAAGCTAATGTTAATTATTCATCACCTGTTATATTTGAGGATTCAATGCTTTATTATAGCATTTGGCTTTTTTCATACTTAAATTTCTTCCTCTGCTGAAACAAGAGTAAATTTATTTTTAAATGACTGTGTATTATTTTGGTCATGGTTGTGAGCTTCATAATCAGCAAAGTTATAAGTAGTTGACCTTATTCTTCCAAAGATCTGTTGGGCAGATTAATAGGAACTTCTGTATGTTGAACAGAACTAGGCCTCTTTATCCTAATGTGGGGAGGTGCAAAAGTTAAGAGAGGGAAGTATCATCTCGGGTGCCTTTCTGAGCTGACACTATATTCAGGAAGTCACTTAACCTTGATTTAAAATTATGAAGTCAAATGCTAATTTCTTTTATCTAGTTCTAAATTGACATTAATACTTCTCAAGCTCTTTAATTATTATTTTACTACCTTTTGAAAAATTTATTTTTATCTCCACCAGAATTTGATCAAATGTGTTAAAGAATTTTGATATGAATAATCATTAGATTTTATGTTTCTTACTGTACTGGTTTAAAATAATGCAAAATAAAATTAATTCTGATATTCAACCACTGATTCTTTTGTTTACATTTTATTTCCTTTGAAACAGAAATAGATCAATATTATAATATGTATGATAAAATGACTTAAAATTAGATGTAGCAATTATCAACAAAAAATAGGAGGCATATAAATACTGCACAAGTTATTTTTCAGTTTCTAATGTTTATAGATTGTGATGAATTCTCTTACAATTTGATTTTTGCACAGTATTGTATGTATATTTTTGTGTAATACTCATCAGGTTTTTCAAATATGTTTAATAATTGTTCTGAATGTGTATAAAATGTTTACTCCTTCTTGATTATCTTCATTATTCATGCAATATAAATACAGTATTTTTGCATTTCATTTAACTATTAATCTCCATATTATTCAATATTTTTAGAATAATTACTGTTACAGAACAATCTCATTTTTTCTGTTATAGCATATTCTATTTTATTTTGTAATAAACAATCACATTTCATACATAATGATTTTTTATTAGATGAAAATGTGAATTCTTTATTAATCTTCACAATGATAAAATATTTCATCAACTTATAGCTTCTGAGTATGGCATATCTGTGCAAATTATTTCATATATTCTGTTAATATTGTCTCATATTTAAAAATTATTCTCCTATTATTCATTTCTGTACATTGTACCTCCTTCTGATTTAAACGTTAAAAAAACATGTAAAAGGACAAAAATTCATTAGATTTATTTTGTGCTATTGTCCTGCATAAATAAAATTTCATTGAAAAAATACTTTTTCAAGTTGGACCATCTTATTTTATTGAAGTTTTCTACATGCTTCTGTTAAATTTTTGTGTTTGAATTGATATTTGACTTTTTTTTTAAAAAAAAACAAACAAACTTTTCAGATTTTTGACTATCAGTGAATGGCATGATTTTTTAAAATATCATAACAAAAAAAAAATCTGTTATTACTTTTTTTTTCCTTTTCGCTATTCATTTTTCATATCTGAATTTTGCAGACCTTCATTCAAGAAAAATTAATACTCATTTTAAAAAGTAACATTATTAATTAAGTGTTAATTCTTTTCTAGTATAACTAATTCATTAAAATGCAATAATAAATTAGTTTACAAGTTAAGAAGGGGGTAGAATTATATTTCCTGACTTTTTCACTATTTTATTATCTTTTGACCATACCATATATTCTCCAAATAAGATAGCATTTCCTTATAGGGTCACTGAGACAATTAATGGGGATGGGTGAAAGTGTAGAAGCATTTTGGGTTATTGAACTTTAACTTCAAATCACTTAGTGATTACTTTACATTAGATGTATTAAATTGAGGAAACTATTAATGTTCAGTTCCTAAAAAATGGTATTTCTCATTTTCCTTTTGTAATCGAACTTAACTATCCTGAAACAAACAATAGATTTGTATGCAGAAATACTAAGCACAGAATAATCTATTTAGTATTCAAAACAGATATTGTTGCTGATGTATGTAACAGTTTTACAGAGGTATTAGTAACATTTTTAGTTACAACTAAAATTTTAATTATGGTTGAGTAAATCAGATATGATCATTCTTCTTTATTGCTTTCATGATAACTTTACATTCTATATTCATTTCACATAAGCATGCTTCATTTTAAAAAAAGAAGAAATGTAAAAGCCAGCATAACATAATGCAGTAAGGGAAAATTTTATACTTGTAAATAGTTGGAAAAATAAATTCTTTTGATTTGCCATTTGTTCATTGATGGGAAAAAAATCTTACTGCAGCTCGTTTGCATTTTTATGTAAAATTGTTTTTTTTCCCATAATATTTACCCTGACATTAAATTTTTTATCTTTGTATTTTATCTATGATTTTATTGTAATGTGGTTTAAAAATATTAAAATTTAAGAAAAGAAAAGGTTTGGTGCAGTATAGCCATATTGGGTCTCTTACCATAAACCCAACATCATTATCATCATTTGTGCAAGGATAACTGTATTTTAAGACTAAATATTTTTTTTTAGTGATTAAAAAAAAAAAAAAAAAAAAAAAAAAATAAAGGTTAAAAATATTCTTGATTTTTTATAAGCACTTGAACTACATTTCAAACCATAACAGCGATTTTTACATTATTTGGTAAATATGCATCGGAAATGATGGTTAAAAAAATAGTATAGAGTAATAGTATAAATAAGTTTGAGAATTCATGGTTTATGTATGCTGTCAATGTGATGATCTTTTTTACACCATGTAAACTGCTAAACAAATTTGGTGTATGGAGAAAATTATATTTGTTAATTTTAAAATATTTTATTTTGCTGTGATAAAAATGCCAGCATTTATTTCTGAGTACAATATTATAGTAATTCCAGTAATTTTTTTTTTTATACATTTTCATTTGAATTATTTCTTCTGAAATATTTGAACTTTTCATATATGATATATATTCAATAATTCATGAAGTAATGATTTTAAATAAATCATTTTCATAAAATTATAAAGCTAAGTGATTTTAAAATTTATTGTTATCTATCCAAATTTGAGTTGCTCATATTTAAAGTGCTTACGTATAAAAATTAAATTTTTGTGAAACATAGTAAAAATATTATTCTGCATTTTTTAAAATGGTCTTATCTTAAAATTGGTTCTTCAGTTTATATAAATATTGTAAGTGTAACATACAGAATTAATGCCTTGCTTTTTTTAAAAAAAAGGTGCAAATTTACTTATTCAAATTTGCTTCAGATATTAATTCATCGTATCAGATTCACCTTTTGTGACAGTTTAAAGTTGTTCTTGCTCCTTCTGTATTAAGTTATCATTCGCATGAGTCACAAACAGGGGGGGGGGGAGATGCAAATTTCTTCAGTTGTAATATGTAACGAACCTTTCAATAATCTAAGAATTTTCTTTCCTTTCATAAAAGAGTTTACTCTCTGTGTATTTAATGGCACATTAACTTGGTATTGTATAGGTATTGATTCTAGGCAGGGTTTTTGCTGGTCGGTTTGCCTTCTTGTTCTTTGAATCTAAAAATAATTTCCTAAATTTATTTTTGTTTATTTTTATTTACATGTTAACCTTTTATTAGAGAATAACTTTTTTTCATGTACGATTTGTGGAAAATAGCTGTTATATAATCCCATTTTTTTCCAGTTTCTTCCTCTGTTGACAATAACTTTGTGTTTTTTCTCATAACGCTTATATTGTTTAAATTAAAGAATAAAAATATGATTGTTCGATAATTTTTTTATTAATAAATTGTTTCTGAATTTAAAAAAAAAAAAAATACTTGTTTTTTTTCAGTTTTTGATAAATTTAACTTATTGTCATTTTTATGTATTTTTGATGGACTTACAAAAATACATTGTTTTTATTTCATTCTTTTCAGATGAAACATTGGGCAATGAAAGATAATTTGACAGAATGGTGCTATTTACAGAGTTTGGTTAGTACTTTGCTAGATTCCTTCTGTCCATCTGAATGTGACAGATCCTTGCATAGTAAATACAGTCCTTTGTTGCATATCTTAGTCGTAGAAATTTTAACTGCAAATATTATACATCCTCTTGTCAAAGTGTTGTGTGATCCTTCATATCTTAACATGATGTTGCTGAAAATTTTGTTAAGTTGTGTTAAAACAAACAAGGAAATGGGTATTCCAATTGATTATAAATGTTCAGATAGTATTCATGTTCCAGAGGGCCGTTTTGTGAATCAACCTGTTATTTTATTGCCAAATGAGGAATCATCTGATGATCAGGTGTTTGAGAATTATTCAAAAACTGGAACTAGAAATAGACTTTCTGTTCCTGATGAAAGCTGTCAAATAAATGAAAACAATTTAAAGTTTCCAGTTAAAAAACATAGTTATGGAGGAGTGTCAGATGATTTTCCTAGTTTTGTATCTTCTGGAATGAAGTCTTCTAGCAATATAAATCTCTCAAACCATGATTTTGCAGATTCTAGGATTCCAGAATATGATACCTGCACTTCTACTAATGAAAACACTATCAAAAGGTCTAGAAGTGCAGATTTTATACGTCAAATGCCACAGCTAAAAGCTTTGAATGAAAAGGACTATAATATTATATTACAAAGTGAAAGTAATAAAATGCTGGTTACACTTAAATCGGATTTAAATTCTAGTAATCCCATTGAACAAGCTGAAGAAGCTGTTGAAGTCGAAGCACCGACGTTATTTACGGATGTGCAAATTGTTGATACTTTTCAACAAAATGAAGCTGGTCTAATAATTCCGTATACCCTGTATTGCATTCAGGTAAGTTTAAATTTTCCATTAAACGTTTTCTTTTGCAATATTTTAAAAAAAGGTAAAAGTTAATGCTATAGAAGTAATTTTTTTTGTGCGAGATTCTTATTTTTAAAATGTACTTTAAAATGTAACAATTTTTAAAAATAAAAGGCATCACATTTATTAAATTTTATGTCTACAGTATACTGGAATCTTTCATGACACGGGAAAATCTTCAGATGTTCTTCATTTTGTGAAGCAAGTTGTTAGTATTAAAAGGCGATTTCGAGAATTTGTTGCTCTTCAATCGAAGTTAGAAGATAACCCCTCTTTGAAAGCCCATTTAAAAGGTAAATCACGTTTAGAAAATATTCATATATTATAATTTAGTATAGTAAAAAAAAATCCTCCCTTCTATAGCGGTTGTATTTGGAAATGATTAAACCCGTAAAAAACTAGCGAAATATATTTACTTGTTATGTGGGTTTACTCACTCAATACTGTGTTAGAAAAGTAGCTAGTGTAAACAAATAAAACTAGGCTGCCTTGGTTTGGTGCATGTATGTAGGAGATCCTAATGCGAATTTGTGAATTTTTTCCTCTCTGAAAAAAAGCTGTAAATCGTCGGCAGATATCCCGATTAGTCTAAGAAACACATTCTGATTTCCGTTTTTGACAAAATGAGAGGAAAACTGAAATAAGGCTACTATATTAAATTTTGTGTAAATTCGTGGTATCTTACAGGTCACGGACACGAACTTGTAGCCGGCGTTGTTTTCGTCGAATCGTATGTTCGAGGACTGATGCTACTTTAGATCCGCCGTGTAGCGAGACTGATGCGCGTTAAATTTGTCGAGGTCCCAAGTCCTCCCGTTTGTGTAGTGTGGAAGTTTGGAGAGGGAGGTGCCAGCTTAGTTGTCGTCCTCGTCGTTTGACTGAAGCTCAAAATTGCAAATAATCCGCGTGTTGCTTCTCAGTGCAATGTTAATAAACAATCACAATCAGACAGTGGCAGAATCTTTGAGAGCAGTGTGTGACAGCCATAAATGAAATTAGTGTTAGATAATTGTATCTCTGAATACGAGCATTTTTCATGAATTTTGGTAAAATAAATTGTGCAATTAAAAGAAGTGGATTTTAGTTTAGTTTTTATTAACGTCGCACAAGAAGCAACACGAGGGCTATTGTCGACGGACCTCGTAATTTTGAACCACGGTCAAGTGACGAGGACGACACCTGAGCTGGCACCCCCCTCTCCTAACATCCACACCACGCCAACGGGAGGACTTTGAGCCACGAACAGATTTAACGTGCATCAGCCCCGGCTACACGGCGGGTCTTTAGCGGCCAAGGATCGAACCCGCGGCAGAACAAAACCCGCCGGCCGCTAGTCCACGACCTTGACCACTAGGCTACCGCAGCCCTTAAAAGAAGTGGAAGAACTGTTATAGCAAATATTTTAACTAGAAAAGGAAAAAAAAAAAAAAAAAAAAGCTATCGGTTAGGAGGGAGAAAATCAAGTAGAAATTCTGATTATTATTTGAAATGCAGTCGAAATCCGTAATATTCACTATATCCAATTTTGTTGAAACATTGAAATTTCTTAACATTATTAGATAGTGTTTTTGTTGGTAAACAATCGTTGTGATAACACAACTAACTAGTGTGTGTGTATATATATATATATATATATATAAATAAATAATCTAGCGATTTTACATAGGCATACTAGTCAATGAAATTTGTTTTATGCATTCTACTTCAATGGAATAATGTAGGGTATCAATATAAAACAGTAAATTTTTTGTACTTTTAGTTATTTTGCATGTTTGGCACGCTTTCACTGTTTAAATGCGTTATTTTTAGTGATTTTTTCTGCAATCCGACGGTGCTCTGATCGGATATCTGTTGGATTACCGAGAGATTATTATATATATACTGTGATGGGGATCAAAAAAAAAAAAAAAAAATCAACAAGGGATGTGTAATTGTTTTTTTTTTTCCTTTAAAAAGTCCATAACACTTATTTGTATTTATTTCATATATTATTCATGCTTAAAAGTAAACTAAATATTAACACGGGAACTAAATTAAAACTGAGAACTAAAAACTTTCTGTATGATAGATAGTTCGTTTCTGTACTGTGAAGTGAACAACAAAATAATTACTTTTAAATTTGGTTGGGATTTCTTATTGAGATAAATTATTTTGTATGAGTGAAATTATAAAGGGTTATTTCCTTCGTGCCTACTCCTGAGTCCGCCACTGTATATATATATATATATGTGTGTGTGTGTGTGTAAAGTCCGGGTATTCACAATGATGATACTTCGGTTTAATTGAAGTTATTTATTCTTATTTACAGTGATTAATATGTACAGACACTTGAATATAGTTAATTGAGAAAAGGGTAAGTAATGTTCACAATACAGATATACGAAGACAGTTCATTTCAGTCAGACGGTTGTGCTCCGTGCACTTATTTCGTAAAACAGTTTTAGCAGTGATATATCTCAGACACTCCACCTTTTAATGGCGTCTTTTTGCGCAAACGTCTTCTTTCCCCTTGCGGCATGTCGCCGAGACAGTAACAGCTCTCTCTGGTGGTGAGATGTTCTATGGTCGCGTTCTGGCCGATAAGTCAAGTTTGATTTACACACACGCACGTGCGTAATTTATTATGAAGAATTTTGAAGTTGTATAAGGTTCCCCATTCAAAAGGATACATTAACAAAAAATTGTCAAAAATCGATAATTAACATTACGTTTACTTCATTCCCGTATGACCTAACGTCTATATTTTACGATGAAAGCATGAGTTTGAAATTTAGTGTTATTTCGATTCGTTAACTCATCGTTACTTCGGTCTAAATAAATAGATCATATGTTGCAATGCATTGAGAGTGATTCTCAAGTTTTAAATCGCATTTTTTTTTTCTGGGATGAAGTTACATTCTATGTTTGTGGAAGAGTGAATAGACATGGGGATCGGAAAATCCTCTTCGTGTGATGGAATTTGTTCATGACAGCCCGAAAGTGAAAGTTTTCTTACGCAATGCTACTAGACTAGAACATCGGTCCTTTGTTAGAAAAACAGTAAAAATAAAAGTTTATTTCGATACGTTGGAACAATTTTTCTTTCTACATAGCGTTTAGCTTGACATTTACTATTTGCATGAATATTCTCCTTGCTACCGAAGGATCACATGTAGAAATGTATTAATTTTTTTTAAAATTAAATTTGGTGAGTTACTCTTTTACGTTATATTTCTATTTTTTTATTTGCATGTTTATAATTTTTTTGCACTGACAATTAAAATAAGATACTTTTAAATGGGACATATTATTAAAATATGTCCCATTTAAAATATATATTAAAACTCCTATTCTTTCATTTTTGCCTCCTATGGAAAAATTTTGTAATTTTTGATGAAGCTCATTTCTTTTCTACTTAAAATTTATCAATTTTCTTATCGAAAATAAGGAAAGATTCCACATTTTTTGTGTGTCCATATTACCGTACAAAAGTATTTAGAATGTATGTAGCCGCTTCCACATCAAAGACACCCTAGTGATCTTTCTTTCCCATGGGGTTTACTGTCTTTGGTAAACATGGGTGACGCACTCCCGGGATACCCTAGCGATCCTTCTCTATTTTCGACCCTCCTTCTTGTCAACCAATTTTACCTTTTTTCACCTTCACGTCTAGACCACAGTTTAATCTTGTTTGGCGCAGCATAGCCATATCTGGCTCTTGCGCCAATAAACTTTACATTCACTCACTCACTCCACATCAAAGACTGAAGTTGCTGACATTTCACTTTCTTCTTTCTGAGGGTAAAAAACCATTTTCGTCCGCAACCGCTAATTTTTTTCTTTTTATTTCGAATATGATGTAATCGTCGCTTCAAATATCTGAAATACTTTTACGCACCAAAGTGTTCAATTTCATGTTCATGAAAAAAATTGACTATGCTTTTTCAGTCACATAGAGATCAGTAGATTTTCATCTTCGTCGCCCAAAATGCTGTTCCTTTCCTTTTTTCCATTTTCCTTTCTTTTATACATTCCTTGAAAGACCTGCATGTCGAAAGCTGATTAGAATTGTTGCAGCTGCAGTTTGTCTTCAGTAAAATGATTGCTTCTTAGAGATATATATTAAAACCCCTATTCACTTCGCAACTTTCCAAAATACGCAGAACTGATTGCTTTCTGTAGTGAGATTTGAGACTGGGAATAACACTGTGATTCATTGGTTGCAGTGAAGAAGATTGCCGCGGTAGCCGAGTGTTCATGGTTGCGAACTCGCGGCCATCATTGTTTCCGTCGAGTCGTGGGTACGAGTCCTGGTGTCTCTAAAGATCCGTCGTGCAGCGGAGCTCTAAAATCATCCTGTTGATGTGATGTGGAAGTTTGGAGAGAGGAGTGCCAGCTGAGGTGTCGTTCTCGTCATTTGACCGATGTTCAATATTAAGAGGTCCATTTCCAAATGCTATTGTGTTGCTTCTAAGTGCGACGTTAAGAAACGGTAAAAAAAAAAAAAAAAAAGAAAAAAGAAAAAAATCGTGATACACAAGATTTCGTAAGTGTGGGGGAGGTTGCGTAATTGTCTACCCAGAGTACAATTTTGCGATTTATTTTCACCAATTCGCTGTCCCATGGACGAAGTTTTTTAAATAAATTAGCAGTCGTCCAATCTTTAGCTTTGTAACTTTCGGGTAACTATTTAACGTTCTTAAAACATCTCTGCTTTTGAGAATTGCCTGTCACAGTTAGTTTTCTTTTTTTTTCGGATCTGGCCATTTTTGTTTACACAAGAATAGTTATTCTAACTCTCATCAGCTCCTCTTTAGCGCATTTTTCTCTTTTAAATATTAAGGTTTAATTGTGAGTCATTTTGTAAAATAATCCACCTTCAGCGTTAGGAAAGTCTTTCCTTTCATAATCCCCAGTTATATTGGGCAACATTTGAGTCTTTCAGTTTTCCTCATTCACATTTTTCAGAAACACTAAAGGTTTCTTTCATTTGTAACTGTAGCGCATGAAATATTGTTCCGTTTTTTAAATCTGTCCAGCCAGTCGTTAGAGCATCCGAAATCCTTTTCTTCAAAACGTTCAACAAATTCATTTGCTTTGTTTTGTAGTATGACTCCTGGAACAGAAAGCGTTCGATACCACTGAACCCTTTTAAAAGAGCTTATGCTGCACTCTCTTTTCAGCTTCACTTAGCTTTTTTACTGCATCCTCAGCTCTTTAGTGAGCAGCCATGATTTTTCCAATTTTTAGAAGCTGTAGATTTGACATGGAAAATTCTTTGCATTTTGCGATTGATTGCCGTCTTCTTCAATAAGTTTCATTATTTTTATTTTATCCTCATTTGAAAATGCATTCTTTACGGGTCTCGTCATTTTCATCGATTCTTTTCAGGATACTGCAAAGACGACAAAATGTTCGTTTAGTGTGGAACCCTTATTTAGATATAAATAGCGGTTGGAAATAGGAAGGGAACAACAGACGTGGCAGAACGCCCAGGGGGGACCGAGCTCACCCAAATGGTTTAGAGTTACTAACCGGCAACCCGGGAGACAATTGCTCCCGCACTGCATTTATTGACAAAAATAATTTTTTTACAATAATAAAGTGAAAGATTTAACAATACGTTTTGCAGTAAAGAACGAAAGATAATACATAATTTCGAAATTCAAAAGGAAATAAAAATTAACATTGTGTTTACAGAGTGTAACGCCATAGTTCTAATACTTCCAACGTTTCATTTTTCTTTCTTAAGCCCACAGTTAGTCTTCTGGCGACTGCCGGCCACAGCTTTGGTACAAGTAATCCACACAAAAAGAAAAATTTACATTTCCCGAAATGAAGGACTAGACAATAATTTTTTCAAGAACACAAGGTGTACTATAAAAGCACACAATAAGGAAAATTTAGAAATGTAATGAAATATTGAAACAAATATAAAATTTGTTTGGTAATCTTACGACACTGCGTATTGGTCGTGCTCAGGTCCATCACATGCTCCGAATTGTTCAATCATGAATGAAACTTTGAGAAAAAATAATATTTTTCAAGTTACGAAAAAATATTTTTCTGTACGTAGTGGATTATGTATACACATAAACATAAAGACTCACGGGTTGTTTGCTGTAGATCCAAAAGACTAACCATAGAGAGCCTCCAGATAGAAGGCCTAGGAGATACTTCTCACGAAACTCGTCTAGAATGAACAGCTATTATTTTATTTTTATGTGAATTCCATTTCAGCAGGTCCGGGTGACAAAATTATGGTGCTACGCAAATGTGATAATGTTGTATTGCATCTTCCGAAAATAAATCCAGAAACAGTTTTAAAAATTTTACAGCTTTTCTTAAATTCAGGTGTGATTCATCGCTAAAAGAGATAGACATAACCGTGACCATTAATTATCGAAACACATATTACTTTTGTGATGACATTCTGTAAGCGCCCATTTGAAAACTTTTGTGTAAATATTTTTTGTTAGAATTAATGAATGAGGAAGAGAGGGACACAGAGGTGTGATTTAATATTGCTTCTTTATAGTTGAAAATTTTAATTAATTTATATTGAGAAAAATAATTAGTTGAAACATAAATACATTTTCTGACTCAAAATACAACTGTTCATTTTTTCTGAAGTTCCTGCGTGATTATGGGGAGAAAAAAAAAAGAGAGAAAGCTTTACTAATCTGTTTGTAATCAGTTGATAATGAAGTTGCTGTATCAGTTTGAGACCCTTTGGTATTGTATCAAATTTGTGAAACAATTGAATTGGATACTGTGTTTCGATAGAGAATATAGTGGAGTTCTCTTTTTTGAGCTATTTCATGATAACTCGAATAGTTTGATGTGCATAATACCTAGGACATTCTGAAGCTATTAAATATACGAAACGCTTCTTTTATATTAGCTTTACTTGTAAGAAATTAAATTTTTTTTTTACAAACGTAAGTACTAAAATCAAATGTAAAGCCCTTAAAAATTAATCTTTTAAAGTTCTTAATATGTTAATTTTCTAAAATAATACTGGACTATTTAAAACATATTAGTATAATATTTCTAAGTTAATATGTCAAAAAAGAACATGGAAACAAATTAAGTAAAAGAATGTTAGTAGTGCATAATTCATAAGACATTTCAAAGAAATATGACTAAAATGCTTTATTTTAGAAATGCACACTTTATTATTTTTAACAGTCCTTTAAGTTATTTTCAAATTGAGAATTCAATGCTTCTAATTGAACTGCAAACCTATCAGAATTTAGGTCATTTTTCACTTCATTTAAAATGAAACGTGTTTATCAACCGTTTAAATATCAGTGTAGATTTTAGACAAATTGGTTAAATCTGTGAGTCTTTTGAATCTAAAGCTAATGCTTTGTGTGTCGTTGCGTTTATCTACTTATAACAATGTATTTTTAAAACTTTTTATGAATATCAACTTATATAACCCTATCTCATTTTTTTTTAAAGTTATAAATTCTTGTTGAATAAAATCATACCTTTTAAAGATATAGCAAGCCCTTTGTGCTTTGACCGTTTTTAAAGACATAATGGACCATCAAATCACTATAATTATTGTTGCTTACACTTGTTCGAAGCTATAATTTATCTGTTGATTTTACAACAAAAAAGTACTGTGTACTCATTATTCTTCAGGAGTTTTAATTTCTTTTTTTAAAACGAGAGTTGATGATTTTGGTGAAACGATATTAGTGAATTTTACTACTTCACGATGTTTTAAAAAGGAATGAACCATTTATGTTTGGAAAAGTACGTGTGAAGGATTTTATGATTTCTCTTTAAAATCCCTCCTCATTAATAAAAAGAAAAGTAACGTTTACTCCTGCACACATTCATGAGTTATAAAAAATATTTTATTCATTGTTTTTACTCTGCTTTGAACTCCTACAATGTATGTATGCTTTTAGAACTATACATTGTATGAGTTACCAATTTTTTGGCTTGTATTGGATGTGTTGTCGTCAATAAAATATCAGATACCTAGTGTAAAATATGTTAAAACTCCATTTACAAAAATCAATGCGTAATATATCAGGTTATTACTATTTTAGCATAATATATTAGGTTATAACTATATTAGGTTATTACTATATTTAACTTTACTTTATGCTTTCAGACGTAATAGATTGTACTGTGAAGAAATTATAAGACCATTAACGAATTCGTGCATTTCTGAAGAAGACATGCACATTTTAATTGTGTGTATTTATAAAATTAATCGGGAAACACTTTCTGTACTAACTGTAACTTTATAAAATAATTTAAATTTTATTAAGATCTACTAATTTTTCTCAAAATTGAATAAAGTGTATGTTAAGAAGTAATAAAAGCATCTGATAAAATTGGCATATTATATGTTACATCAGAATCATTATAAAACGCAAGCGTTAGTATTTCATGATCGCATTACCTGAAAAAGCAAAGATTCAGGTTCTGATTGTGTTATTCATTATTTATTTGAAGATGCCACTGGACAAACAGTTATCTGAGGAAGAAGTGAGAAAAATTTTATTTTATAAGGGTACTGATAAATCTGAAATAGAAATATTTAGGTTAGTGAACCGCCATTCACAATGCCATGATTAGAAAAGACGATTCGATCAAATTAAAACTATCTGAAAGGAAAAGGGTTTTGACAACACGGGACGATCGACAACTTTTTCGACTACCAACTTAAAAAGGTCTTTCGACTCGTAAAATTTAGGAACGGTTCAGAAAAAAAAATGCATATGTCACAATACGGAAGATTCTTTAATCAAATACTCATATAAAATGTATGAAAACGAAGAAAACAACAAAGTTATGGAAACATCATCGAAAAGAAAAACTGAAAAGGGCTAAAAATGTCATGTCACGGAACGATGAGGAGAACAAATTATATATTCTTATGAAAAGAAATTTAACCTTGACGGTCCTGATGGCTACAAACACTAATTTGCATGACTTGAGTAAGAAACTGAAAGAATCTGTCAATCGACAAATAGTAGGAAGATTAATAAAATGGTTTGGAGAGTCTTTAGTGTGTGTGTCATGATGGATTGTGTGATTTACAGCGAATTTCGGGACGTATGGACTCTGCACAATATCAAGTTATGCTATATGATATCTTCTTAGAAGGTGACATCTTATTAGGCCTTTATTAAGAGGTGCTGACTGGATATTTCAACTGGACAATGCTTCTTGTCATACGTCTAAATCCACCCAGGAATTGTTTAAAAAGAAAATGTTTTGCTTAGGACGAGCCGAAGTCCAGACTTGAACCTCAAGGGAAACCTTTGTGATAAAATTTATGCTAAAATAATAAGCAGTTTTCTTCAGTCTATGAACTGGAAGTAGCCATAGTAAAAGAATGGCGCAATGTTTCTGAAATTGAACTTAATCACCGAGTTATTCAATGAAAAACAGAGTGTTAGAGGTTATCAGGAAAAATGGACCAATATATCATTTTAATTTTCATAATTTGTTTTTAGACAAGTGGTCTTATAACTTGTTAACAGTGGTTTTTCATTTATTTCTAATATTTTAGTTAATTAAATCATTTCTTACATTATTCAAAATTATTGAAACTTGATTTAATAAATATATGTTGTAATATCTTATTTCGTTTGTTTAAAAAATTGGAACATTTATTTATTTCATAATTTTCAAAATTAATAATTTCATAACTTACTGTAGAAACAAAAATTTTTGAATGAAATTCAGATACAGCGTTATGGATATAAATATTCTTTTCGTGGGCTTCCTTCCAGATTTTATGGTAAATGAGGTAACTGGTATCATGTTAATGAATTTGTTTTTGTTATACTGTAAATAACATCTTTTAATAAAGTTTAGTTGTTTTTATCTATAAACACAATCATGCAGTCATTTCTGCTTTTATATTTGAAGGAGCGGGGAAAAAATTCATTATATAAGTGTGCCTTTTCCTCTTATTTATGACTTTCTTGTTATTTAGTTTGTATTTTAAGTTTTTTTTTCATAAATTAAAAATGCCCTTGTCATGAATTAAATTAATAAATTATCATTCTTATTTTCTTAAATTTTTATACGAGTTTCTAAATTTTTAAATATTTTTTATTCGTAATAATGAATACAAACATATCCCAAAATTAAACATTTTTACAAATCAAAATGTAACGATCAAAATAGGAATTTTAAAATTTTTTTTACATTTTCAGAGCGAATGATATTGTGGATGTTAATGAAAGCTTTTTACGTAAAGATTTCATGACCATATAAGTGATTTTGATTTTTTTTTTAAGAATGATTAAAAAATTGAAGAACAATTAGAAAATAATAGAATTGAAGAATTGATTGAATCCTATATGATCACTTTTTGTTTCTATAATAAAATATTATAATATCTCTAATTTTTCCGTTTAAAATGTATGGCAGCTCCAAAATCGTAATCACAATAAATCATAAAGTTAAATGAATTTATAAATTTATCTTTTGCTTTGATGAGGAAGGATATAGCATTAAAAAACGTGTGATTGTAAACAAAATTATTAAAAAGTAATCAAATTTTTGAGGAAGATGTTAAATTAAATTTATGTTATTGGAAAATGGTGCGTCTCGTAATATGGATAAAAGAAATGTACAGCATAAAAAATGGTTTTTTTTTTTTTTTTTTTTTTAAATTTATTGTGAAATTAAGATTAATCATATACGAAGAATTTATTTTAAAAAAAAACACCTGAATGTATTTCTATTTTTTTTTTGTACCTCTAAGAAACGCTTTTACAAACGTATAAAGATGCAAGATAATATATATATAGTATATATGCGCGCGCACGCACGCACGCACGCACACACACACACACCATTTCAATAAACGATTTATGGTAGCTCATATTTCATTCAACGTGGAAAATGCCTTTTAGTTTCGCATTTCATCATAGAAAAAGATGCAATATAATTTTATTAAAAAAATTACAGTAACGAAAACTGTCCATGTTTCTCTGTAAGCGTGTGTATTATAGTTAACCTTTCATAGAATGAAAAAAAAATGTAATTTTGCTAGCAGATTTTTCCAATTTTGCAGTGCTAAAACAGTAAGTGTTATTAATTATAAACTTGGGAAATATTTAATGTCACTTATCAAGAGTAACATTGAATAATATATTTACTTTTGAACATTTTTATTGACAACTTAATATTACATAAATATTTGTTTTAGTAATTGTATGCTTACATTGAATCTCAAAAAATAAATTCCATTTGTAAAATACATGGGTTGTATAAAAAGTAATAAGACCTATTTTTTTTTACGCAACTGTACGTCGCAGCGCGATGGCCCCAGGTGGGTTCGATGGAGGGGGAAGTCATCTTCAAAGCGCAATTGTCTTCAGTTGTGTACGAGCTTCAGAATAGTCCATATTGTCGTTTTAAAGGACAGTTGTCTATAGGCTCGGTCGAAGCTTGAGAATCCAAAGTTCGAACGAACAGCGCTACGTCATTAAATACTGTGTGGAACTTGGAAAAATCGGCTTTGGGGACGTTGACCATGATCCAGCAAGTGTTCGGGAGTGAAAGTACATCAAAAGCTGCTGTCTTGAGATGGCACAAATGCTTCCAAGACCGTCGAGAGTGTGTGGAAGATGAACCCCGCCCTGGACGCCCGTTCATGAGCAGAAACAAGGACTTTGTATAACGTGTGCTTGATTTGGGGAACTCCGACTATATTTAAGTTTCTGAGTGATCGCATATTACGTAGAAATTGATTGAACGTCAGTGCACACTATTACTAAGAATTTGCAGATGAGAAAAATCTGTTCCTGGCTTGTTTAGAAAAAGTTTTGACAGACGACCGTAGGTAAAAACTTTTGCTTGCTTACGAAAATCTTTTGCGGCTTATTGAAACAGACCCTTAATTTTTGGACTATGGGATAACCGGTGGCGAAACGTGGGTTTTTGAATACTAGATCGAGACAAAACGACATATTGCCGAATGGTAAACCCAAGCATCCCCTCTCCAAAAAGTTCTGGAATGATCAAGTCGAAGGCCAAAACCATACTTATTGCCATTTTTGACGCCAAGGATGTATTCTGCACGAATTTGTATCTGAGGGACAGACTGTCAATCGTGCTTTCTGCGTGGAGGTGCTGAAAAGATTGAAGAGAAGGATCAATCGAGTGAGGCTAGACATTGTCGCCAATTGGAAACTTTATCATGACAATGCACCTTCTTACACCTTCTTCGTGATCAACAACTACCATGCCTCGAACGGCATCACAATTCTGCCCTAGTCCCCCTAAAATTCCGATCTGGTCTCGGCGGATTTTTTCTTGTTTCCCCGAGTGAGGACAGCTCTCTTAGGACACCAGCATGGGACCGTAGCATAGGCGCAAATGACTTCGACACGCTGCTTGAAGGGCATTCCCGGACAGGACTTTCAGATCATCTTCCAAGCGTAGAGAGTTTCGTCTGGAGAAGTGTGTCGGCGCCCAAACTATTTTGAAGAATTTTAATTGTTTGTATCGATATTTTCAATATTTTTTTTCAGAAAATTGATTTTATTACTTTTTATACAAATCTTGCATATGTAATGTTTTTAAAACATTTGTAATACATTAATTTATACGTGATTTCTCTTAGCTAAAGTCATATTAATATTTTAGAATATTATATGAAAGTGAATGAAGAACCAGTCTTATAAAATGATTTTATATTTATCACCAATATTCTTGGTCTAAGTCTTTTTATTTGTGTTATTTTCTGTTCTTGTTATTTATTTAAAATAGAAGTTCTTGAAGGATTCATTAGCCATTGCCTTATTTTAAATTTATTATGCCTTTACAAATTCAGATTTCATTATGGTGATAATATGTTGTCTTTTCTCCTTTTAGGTATAAAAGGGCCTAGTAAATGGCTGGTATTACCATTTTCAAATCTGGATAAGAAATATATTGCCGAAAGAAAGATATTTTTGGAAAACTATTTGAAAGAACTTTGTAATTCACCTGCAATATCTCAGAGTTCTGAGCTTCAAGAATTTTTAGCTTATGGAGGAGGCGAAAGAATGTCGTTTGTTAGAAAAGCTACAGATGCTAGTGTACCTAGAATCGATAAAGTTAGTACATGAAATACTTAGTAAAATTATAAAATCAACATAGATATGCAAAATGATGCACGAATTGATTTTATGAAAAATTGTTTTATAGCAGTGATATTAGCATATAGTGTATTACAAGTAAAGTGAAGCATTCAGTGGTTTTGGAGTAAATTAATTAAATAATAATAATAATAATAATGAGCAAAGTAAATTAAGAGCTTTAAAAGGGCGTTAATGCATGCATGCGTTTGTCTAATCCAGGATATTATTCCATTAATTAATGTTTGTATTGATGGTAAAATTATTTGTATAAAAATGGCTATAGATATGATAATGATATTATACGGTAGTAGTTTATTTGAAGCTGTGATACAAATTGATGCATTGCAATATGAGCAGCTGGAACAAATTTGCGGAGGCATTTGAAATTAATTTAAGGAGAAAGGATTAATTAAAGGCATTAGAAATTACTCTTTATCTTTAGGCATTAATAAAAATAAGAGAATCATATCTAAGGGTGCTCTGTTCTTTTAGATCAAATTCAATGAAGTGCTGAGGTAGTCTGCAGTGTGTGTGTGGTTAAGATCGCCCACTTTCTCTTTCGAAACTTTTGTCCTGTCTGGGTTCTTGTCCTAATTTTGCTTATGTGGAATAATCAGAGCCTCACAGTTAGGTAAATCCAATTGGGCGTTGACAGTTATCGGTGTGACGAGGAAATTAAAGTGAGCAACAGGCTGAAGTGACATCCTTCTAATCGAATACAGGTTCGAAATTTAAATGGTTGATGGCGGGATTTTGACTTATTTCATGGTGTGAAACATCTAATGCAACGTTAATTGAAGCAACAGAACCGAACAAAGTCAATGATTGTGTTACAAATAAGATTATTTTTTTAGAAGTCCTCCAAGAGAAATTCAATCATTTTGAAGAAAAAGTATTGGTGTATTTTATTTTGTAAAAATTAGATAATACAGAATTTTAAATTTGAGAGTGTTAATCCTTGCTTTCAAAGTTATATCTTTTTTGTTTATTGTCGGATTGAGCCGCAAAGACTATTAAACTTGAATAAAATCGCAGAATAATCATGTGTTTCAGAATAAGTTTCTAATTTTGTAAGGTTTACAACTTGCTAGGTTGTATTTTTGGCATCTTATTAAAAGAATAGATAAGTACTTCTTTGCTAAATTATTCTGACAGTAGTGTTGTAATTTTATTTTATTCGATATTTGTTGCTATTGTCTTCTTATGCAAAAGTGTATGTAACTATTAATAAATTTTAAGTAATTGAGACGTAATTTTTTGGTATTGAAAATTAAAATAATTTGAAATGAGTCCTTTTTTTAGTAACTCGCTATAGAATTTGAGTGATGTTGTTTCAAACTTATTATTTATTGAAAAAACAAGTTTGAATTATTTAATGTACAAAATTATAAAAATACGCAAAATATATAAACTTGTCACTAACTTGATAGTACAATTTTGTTACTGAATACATTATAACACTTATTCAATTTTAGGACAAAACGTTACCTTTAACTTAAAGAATCCTACTTGAGACTTTGTTTATATGGAATATATGTGCTTTGGCTTAGTGTCATTATGTTAAATTTCAACGGATCGTTTTTATGTTTTGAAGTTAAGAAAATTCAGAATTATAACTTCGTTCAAAAGTTTTAATTTTTTTTAAAGCCAATTTTCGATTTAAGTTCTTGTTGGATTTTTGAACTGAATGCTTCTCTCATTTCATACTCTATTATAGATTTCGTACTCTTATAAGTTGCGGTCTTATTAATTCAACGTGTTTTTAGCGCTTTTTATCCATTCTCGTTCATTTCCTCCCCCCTCTTTTTAAATAAAAACCACATTTAATGCCTGGAAATTTTTTTATAAATTTTCCTAGCTTTTTTTGTTTTATAATGATCCGTGTGTTAATTTTCATGAAAATCAATACACGAATAATTTAGTTTGTAATGAAATAAATATAAACACTCCAAATTAAATTGTACTTATCCATCTTCAGATAAAAAAAAAGTATAAATTTATGTTTATGGCACCTTTTGAAGGGGCAATAAAAAAAGAATGTATTTTTTACCCAAAAGGAGTATTTAGGACACTTATTTTTACTTTTGCTTAGATTTTCTCTAATAATGTGCAAAAGCTGATGTAGGAAAAATTGTCAAAATGATGAAAATTCTGATATTTGTGAATTTCTCATAACGTTTCTTAGGAAATATTTAATTTGAAGTACTGTGCTCTTTGCCATGTTTTATATTTACTTGTATTACAGAATTTAAGTTGATTACCGTCTGGGGGACTGGTATAGATGATAAATCTTTAACAAATTAAATTTGAAGGAGAGCTATTGCTGTGAAACATATTTGATTGACTCTCTTAAAGGTCTGAATTTCCATTCGGTGTGTTTTAATTGATTAAAATTTGTATCGGCATAAAGTTGTTTATTCTACTGTGTGTTTATATTAAATTTACAGTTAAAAGTAAGAGATTTGTATTTCACTATTTTTAAAAATGTAATACCGTTATTTCAGAGAACTTGTCGCGAAGCGCCACTTGCCTCCTCACCAGAATTTAAGATGTTAAAATTTTAACAGAATTTGCCATTTTTCCATGTTTAAGTTTTGAATTAATGAGTGAAAAGTGAAATATCAGGTCTTAAGATTTTGCTTATTAAGAGTTCGAGGAAACTGTAGAAAGGTAACATTTAGAGGTAACTGTTCCCAATATAAGTCAAAGTATCTAAAGTCAAATTAGTGGAGAGGAACTACAGTACCGAGCGAAACTGACATGTGGAAAAACTACCTGTTACATTTTTGCCTGTTACACTGACCTCTGAGAGTCAAAGTGAAAAATTAGAGACAAAATTCTTAGGAAATATTTCATTTGAAGTACTGTGCTCTTTGCCGTGTTTTATATTTACTTGTATTACAGAATTTAATTTGATTACACTCTGGTAGATAATAAATCTTTAACAAATTAAATTTGAAGGAGAGTTATTGCGGTGAAACATTTGATTGATTCTCTGTTTGTGAGTTTGTAATTGAAAAATTGTAAAAGTTTCTTAATTTTTATAGAAATAAGATTGAAAAATTAAAGAAAATCAAAAATCTATTGATGCGTAGTTTTCGCACTTGAATCACGTGCACATTGTAGGTATGGATGGGTACTTATGATTAAAAGTTGTCTTAGTAGATTCACATTTCTGAGAAATTCGAAGTCGTTTGATTTTTTGGAAAATTTTCGAAGGATTGATCCAAGATTACTCTCAGGTACTTACTTAAATTTGGCAAAGTTGGAACAAAATTCCTGATTGGCGCCATATATTTAGTTCTTTAACAATGATAAAATTCTTTTCAAATGAATATCAGCTTACTTGTGTTATTCCGAATATTATTTTAATCTTTTTGAATTCGTGTTTCTTTACATAAACTTGTTATGATTTATGAAATTTTTTATATCTTGTACGTGGTTTTAATATTATGTAAGTAATTTTATGAATTTAATTTTTAGATGCTTGTGCGTGGAGTTAGAGGAGCGATTGATATATTCAGAACTGCATTGCCAAATTCTCCTTTAGATGAAGAAAATGCACCGAGAATACCATTTGAAGATACTGTTCCTGATCAAAGATTTCAAGAACATTTGTTGGATTATTCTAGTCGTGTATGTAATTTTTTTATTGCAGTTTTTGGTCAAATTTGTGCTTAGAACTCTGCATTTAAACATTGTCCATTTGATAATATCTTTAACATAATATTTTTCTAGTAATTTTATTTTTTATTTATTTTTGCTTTGCTGTCTTAAACTAGCCAAAGCTGCTGTGGAAAAAAAAAAAAAAAAGCTTTTTCTTGTAGGCAGTTCTCTTTCAGTAATTAAAAACGAGTTGAAACATCCCAAAAGATTAGCATAATGATGTCTTTAACTTAATTATGCGGTTTAAATAGTATTTTTGAGACAGAAAAAATAAAAATGTCATATTATATTCATGTCTTTTTATGTGAAAAGTTTCTCATTGTAAGCATGTTTTAATTTATTAGGAGCCTGAAATAAAAGAGCATGTGAGGAACTTTATGGAAAACTCTTCTTTTAAATTTTCCCCTGATGATATGAAGGGTTCTGAAGCCATTTCCAAGAAAGGATCGTTGTTGAGAAATACTAATCTCAAGATTACAGAGTGTTGCCATTGTCCAGTATTAAATGGTATGAAGAATTGTAATCTTTTTTTAAAATGATGCATTTGTTTCTTAAAATTGATACATTTTTATAGCTTGAGTTTTGTTCCCAGAAAAAAGTTTTCATGAGGAGGAAAGTCCTTTTGGAAATACTATAATTGAACTCTTTGCAGTTGCTCTTCAGTTAGATAAAACAACTTTAGGTTACCTATTTTCCATTTTCAAAATACTATTTGCTCCTTGTATTAACAGGTAAGTTGCAAGACTAATTTATATTTTTTTAATTTATGAAAAAATATTCAGATTTAAATTGTGTTAATTTTTAATTTCATTCACACAGATAAAAAATATGCATTATTGAATTTTCATTCGTGTTAATTATGAAAATAATAAGAAATATTCAGTTAAAAGGAGTTTATTAGCTTTGAATATTTTAATGAAATACTTATTAAATATTAAAGTAATTTAAATATGATGTAATGCATATATACTATAATAAAACAGTTTTTGTAATTAGGTTAATTTTAGACCGTTTAAATCTCATTGCATTGTAATATATTCGTAAAAGTTTACATTTTTTATTCTGAAAATGTTATCATTATTTACGTTATTTAAAGAACAAACTTCATATATATATATATATATGAATTAAAAGGCGCATAATCCAGTTATCTGTTTTTTATAATTTTTCTACTGGAGCATAGGCTGAGCCAGTTTACTTGGAACTCTGTTCATCTTTCGTATATTTTTGACATTGTTAAGCCCTGCGAATCATTTTCATTCTCTTGCACACTTTGGAAGGTAGAATTTTTTTTATTGAACTTTTTTTCCAGTCTAAAGAGTAATTTGTCTCTAAATTATTTTAGTGAAATTATGCATTACTCGAAGTTTTTAGTGCTACAGTTTTTGAAATACAAGAATAGTTCGCTTTTTAAGCTTAAAACTTGTTATGAAAGATTAAAATGAAGGTAAATCTGTCTGCAGTTTTTTTAAGAGATGCTTGATTTGAATAAGTTCCAGATTTAGCTCAGACAGTCTTAAATATCAAATCAAAGAGGAAGCGAGTTTTATTACAATAAGTTTCGTTATTTCATCGCGTAATCAATCGCGCTATGTAATTTCAGTAGTCATCATCGTGAGCTTTATAACCGAATTGTTGGTTTGAGTCATGTTTCTACCGAAGGCAAATGTACAAAATAATGGACTGCTATTCTTTTTGAGCCTTTAAGTTCACCTGTAGGTGAAGTGTGAAAAATTGTTATCTGCTCAGTTGTCGTCTTGGTCATCTGAATTAAAAGTTCTAAATTATAGGAGATCAGATGATAGATGCCTTTATGTATCTTTAAAAGGCATCTTAATTTAAACCAATTAACTACAATGTAATAATAAGTGAAATAAAGTGCACAGTGTAAAACATACTTGGAATAAATGCTTTCGTTAATTGTAACAAATTATAAATTGTGCAGCCCGTTTTTTGTTTGTTTAGAGGAAAATTAAAAACGATATAATTTTTCTTAAATCAATCTTTCTGATTTTTTCTTTTCTTTTGAATTATTTTCATTAGTTATTTGTCACAGATTAACACATACATAAATGTGTATGGTATATAAGGGAAACTATTTTTTTCTTAACATTTTATGAACATTTACAGTAACCTTTTTACTTGTTTCCTATATGTGTAACAAACTGAAATGTTGTGACAGAACCAGATTTTGAACTTTATATTAATACTATTTAATAATTGTCAGGAATAAATCTTACTATTGGAGATAAAATCTCAGTTTTTTCTTTTTCAGATTTTTTATAGATTCTCTTGATAATGTATCAGATGAGCATGTGATTAATTTGCTTCATTTGCTGCATAATTTTTTGTGGCCTAGTGATGAACAGTCCAGTGAACAAAGTGTGAAACTTGAACGAGATTTGATTCCAAATAAAATAAATGAGTGTTTGGAAGGTAATTTTAATAATATTTATCTTTAAATCTTACATAGAGTTTCTATTTCAGTTACCAATATTACTAATATTGTGGATTATTTCTAATTTTATTTTTTCAAAATATTGCAGTTCTATTGACTGAAAAAAGTGTGATACCCAATTTAAAAGCAACTTTACGAGAGAAAATCAATTTATTTCTTTCATCTATTCAGAATGAAGAAGCAAATAGGTTTGTAATATTATTCTATTGTATATATATATATCTATATGCTGGAGTTACAGAGCACTATGTTCATTTTTGAAATTTTGCAAGAGAACGGTTAAAATGTTTTTTGTGTGTGTTTATTTATAGTTTTCTTAATGAATATTCTCTCATGAAATAGAACTATTTCAATACCATTCTAAAAGAATCGTCATTATGATGTTTTGGTTATATCCATGAGCTAGTTTAACAATTTACTAATAATGCTATTTTAAAACCTGTAATTTACAGATGGTAAACTTGCTGATTGTTTTTAATCTTGCACATTAATTTGTAATTTTTATTTAATATTTTACAATAGAAAAGTGTAATTTTCTGTTGTAGTACTTGGTATGACAGCAATATTTTTAATTGAAGAAAGGAAAAGTATACATTGCTTTTAGGGTAATGTATTTTTCCAGCTTAAAAGTTTTTAAAATAGTCAGTTTTGCTTCATTCAAATGTTGTATGCAGTAAACATAATTAATTTAATACTTTTTTTTGTAGATGTTTATTGTTCCATATGTTTGATGTTGTAATTGAAGCTCTGTGTTCTGAAGAAATATAGACTTTGTGCCTGTGAAATTTTCCTGTATAATATACAAGCTTCTATTATATATTAATGGAATGTGAGATGAATTTATTAATTCCATAGGTTTGCCTGTGAGATATTTTTCTAAAATTGCTTTGTACATTCCATTGGCTGTCTAACTTTACTGTTAAATATAATTTCTTTTAATACTGTAAGATTTTAAATGTATTTTATACATTCCTGTTTATTTTTTAATTGTTAATTTAAAAAAAAATAGTTCTTGCATGTTTATTTTTAATGTTAAAAATAAAATTTAAATAAAAATATATTTGTGAAAGTAATGTTTATTTCACCATTGTCTTTTAGAGTATTATTATGCATTTTTAAAACTAATTCTGTTCATTTAATAAGCAGTTTAAATTTCCATTCTCAGCTTTCATGTTTGAGATTCAAATGAAATATGTAAATGTGAAATTACTTATTTATATTATGTTTATAGTCGAAAACTATTTCGCTCTATAGTGTTTTTTAAAATACTGGCGATTCTGGTTTGTATGCTTATTAAAGTACATGAATTTTATATATTGAATTAAATTAGTATAGCAAATATTTAACACATACTTTTATTATAATTTGAAAAAATAAATAATAGAATTTTATAAATTTTGAAGGAGAAAACTTTCACTTGCTTAAGAAGTCACTTCATAATTTTGCTAACTGTGTGCAATGTTGCAAATTATTTGAATTTGAGAATTACTGTGACATCCTCTCTGATGTCTTAGTGCTGATATTTGCATATGCATCACTTTTCTATTGAGCTGCCATTTCACTGTTCTGGAGACAAAAGTCATTTTCAACAATTTCATATTTGTATGTAGAAAAATGCATTTGTTGCTTAAGTTTTACATGCTAGTGTGTGTGTATATATATATATATATAAGATATATACACATGCGTTTTTATTCTGGACAACATCTAACTTTTTTTTATAAAGTATAAATGTTCCTTGGAAAATCATGTAAAGAAAACAGTCAAAAAGATGGATTTTGTATTTATGTGTATTGCAATAAAAAAGGGTATATGTTCAATTGCATCCATAAACCACGTAGGATGAAATAATGAACTTTTAATTTAAAAAATTGTGTAAAAAAGGGGTTGAAAACTCAATTGTATAATTTTTAAATTTGAGTATTTACTTTTATACATTTATCACACTTACCAGTCAACTATATCAAATAAGCCGGTTCTCTGGAAATAGTTTATTTGTTTCAAAGCTCACTTCTGCACAGTTTTTTTTTTCTTCTAGAGTCCAATCAGAATATAGTTCGGGCAAAATCTTAAGGAAGAAATGCAAATTCAATTTGCTAAGATTCACATAGAATCCTTTTAAAAACATAGGATTTCAACAACTTAATTTACATGCCTTCTTAAAACAAGATGTAGTTGGTCTAGGTACCAACTATATTCACACACTCTTTAGAAAGGTTATTGCTACTAATAACCGATCTTAAATCGTGTCAGAGAAAATCAGCCTTGTAAAAAATAGGTGGTTGTTTCTTCGATCTTGTTATTTTAAAACCGCATAAAAAAGTTGGGTGTAGCAATTCAGTAACTTTTGTTGCATTAGGTGTACTTTCAATTAAGGTTGCAACACGTTCTACAATATTTTTTTATTACGTTCTTTCCTTTTCAAACTATGAAACTATGCGGATGACACTACCGTGTTTACAAAACAAAATAGTTTTTTGTTGTGATATATCCTATTTAAAATTAGCACGTATACTTAAAAAAAAAATAATAATATCAATGCAACAGAAGTGCGTTTCTTCTTTTTACACGAAGACAGCAATTAGATGACCTTTTACAACAAATGTCCATATTATGGGAATATTAGTATTGTTTTTCCCTCTGTAAAACAATACTAATAGGGTTAGTTTTAGACTAAAAAAATGAACTTTTGCCCCACATATTGGTCACGTCTGTAAAAAGGTGCATAAAGTGAGTCATTTGCTCGTTTGTCTTAGCTTAATTTCTCTAAAGAGTAGGTACAAGATTGAACTTTTCAATTTGAAAACCAATAATGTTGTATGATTCCCCGATATGGGATGGTGCAGCTATGGGCCATCAAAGGAGATCGAACGTCCGTATAAATAGTTATCTAAGGACTATAGTTAAAGAGTTCCCTGGTTTGTTGGAGGCCAAGTCATTTACAGTGATTTGAAAATTGAATTGACCATCCCTCTAATGAAAGGGATGGTCAGTTCAAGAAAAGAAAGCCAAGAAAAATAAAATTCTTTCACAAACATTTTCGATTTTCCAATGCTTTACTCGGAAATCTTTCAGCATACGATTCAGCAAAGCGAAATTCTGGCAAACCCTCTAGTGCAATCTTTGACCAACTTTTTGAGAACATTCCGTGAATCAAGACTCAGGATTTACTAATATATCTTATCGAATCTAATTTATTCTGATTTGCAAACTTTACCTACGTTTTGAAAGCGTTTGCACGACTGGGAACTTGAATAAACCTATTTTAATTAATACAGAATTTAACAATATTTTATGGTGTCGAGAGATTTCCTTTAATTTTCTCAATAATTAGCTCCGAAAATCACATTTTTAATGTTCTTATCTTCCAGGACTTGTGACCCACACCCAGATTCTTACTCTAGATGGCTAGGATACTGTAAGATCGTTCTGAGCTTTTCTCTCCGTTCGAGAGTTTCGGCGCACGATCGAACTGTTTACTTTTTCCTTCGATATCAAACCATTCACGAATTTCTCAAAAGATTTATTTCATAGCAGATATTTATTTTACAAAACATGGATTTCTACCAAAATTTAACCATTTATAGTATTTTCTATGATCTCGCCAGTGCTTGGCACCAACTCAGGTTCTGACCTATTGCAATTATGGACTATGGGAGATAATGTGTTGTTTTCGGAAAGCTTTAAGAGACACGTGTCACACAGTTTGAGTCATCCATTTAACTTTTTAGCAGTTCAATCAGAATGTTTTAAATTGAAATTTGATGAAATTTCAAGCACAAATGATAAAATTGTGTTGGAAAAAGTTGAATAAATTGAACATTAAAAAATTTAGATTTTCTGTTTATATAATATGTACTAAAGCTATACTAAATTGTAGTCAACAGAAGAATAGAAATACAAGGTGAAATTTTTTTTTAAAAAAATCATGAATATTTGCATTAAGAACTAGTAATTATCAACCCAGATAAAACTGAAAGCGATAATAGTTCCATTCAAGCCATTAATGTAATGAACAAAGAATTCATTGTAGTTGAAAAGAAATGTTAAAAAAAAAAAAAAAAAAAAAAAAAATTTATTGCCCCCCAAAAAAAAAATTAAAAAAAAAAAAAAAAAAAAATAACATTTAGTGCCCCCCTAAAAAAAAATTAAATCAACCTTACTGTAAAACAAATTAGATCTACTATAGGTCGAAGGAACTACAGCTGAGCCGATGAATTAATGGATGAAACTGATAATTCAAATGACGGAACAATCATTAGCCCAATCATCAACTCGAAGTGCCCCCAAATATCTTTTCTAAAGTATCAAATTCTAAAGAGATCATGAGAATGCCAATTAAAATGACAAGTGAAAAAACTACGAGCCAAAATAACAGGATTAAACTCAAACTCCTTCTCCCTTTCAATCAAAGCACATAGAACAATTAGATAATATGTAGATAAAAATAAATTAGAAACACATACGAGTACTTTCCGAGTTCCTTGAAATTGTAATACGCATTTTGCCGAGATACCGAGCCCTCAAACACAATATAAGAAATAACTGATAGTGAATTCTGAATTGATACTTGCCATACCTTGAAAAGCAAATTTAAATTTGCTTCTGTTGCTTACCAAACTCTCTCAAAACAAAAATATTTACCTAATAACTCGGATATCGTGAAGTTAAATTAGATCAAAGACACTTAACGTTGTTTTAAAACAGAAACTAAACATGGCTCTGAGAAACGTATTTTACATTGTATAACTTACCATAATGTAAATGTAATGCTTCAAACATGTAATTAAATGTAATTTAGCACAAGCAATCTATAAGAGTATTTATTATTTATCCTTGCTTATTTTGTAGTGCAATGGGGTATAACACATGACCTTGATTAAGCTTACTGGTTGGATTTTAGTAAATTATCTTTTTATGGTGTTAATTTTAAACAAGCAATACTTTTTAAATGAAATTATCACTGATCTTTTTTGATATTTTGAAATACTTTTGATATTTTGAATATTGATTGTAATATATGTGTAATATTGTTTCTTTGATTAAAGTTATATTGTCTAGTATTAATCAAAATCTTTCAAAAAATAGTTACTTACCAGGATTAAAACAAAACGACAGTTAAGTTGGTTTAAACTCAACTTTTACTTCTCTGTCCAAATCCAATCCGAAGGCGTAGAAAACTTACCATTTTGTAACTAATTTTTTGAATTTTGTATGTCTACCCTTCTTATACTCCCCAAACCTCTTGAACAAAATTTTGTTGGTTATAAATTTTTTGCCCCATCAACCCAAACTTTTAATTTCCAATCACCACAAGTGAGCAATGAGTTTATGGCGCAAGGGCCACTTTTGGCTAAGATGAACTGAACAGTTTTTTAAAATATCACAAGTTCTTTTTTTTTTACCACATTGATAAAATGATATATATACATAAAACAGAGTTTGATAAAAATTAAAATACGATTAAAATCTTAAATATGGTGTAAAAAGAAAATTTTATATAAAAAGGTAAATAAATTTCGGTAGTGCCTCCCCCAAGTTTAAAACAAAATAATTAAAAAAAAAAAAAAAAAGTGAGATAATGAAACACCGGACGGTCAATTAAAATATGAAGGGTTATGGGAAATAACAGAAAAGAATACCAGGCTAGGAAGGATAAATTTCAGTTTAATGGTTCAAGAGCCAAATTGGTAATACTACGCCAAACAATATGAATCTGTGATCCAGATGTTTGAAAAAAAAAATGGCTAAAAATTAGTAGACAAGTTGGAGGACAAAAAATAGAAAATGATCGATATCCTGGGGGGCGTGTAACCCGAATTTACCTTTGACTATTAACCCCAGAGGGGAAGAAAAAGATCATTAGAATACCTCGGGGTCACGATGTCCATATTTGTTTACAGAAGGTAAGCCACTGAGGGGGTTAAAAGGAAGCGTATTTTAAAGAAGGAACGAATGCTAGTACAACTGAGATGTGAACTGTAGTTGAGTAAGAGGCTTCATGGGAATTGTGACTATTTGGCTGCAGTGAATGTATTCTTATATTTTCAGTGTTGTTCGTGAATATTGCTTGAGCTCTAATAATGAGGTTTGAATGATTTGCAATATCATTAAAGATTGAGGTTTTCTGCACGTGAAGGTCTGAGTCGATGATGGAATTTCTAATATGCCATGGGGCATTAGTGATGATATGTAAAATTTTCTTTTGCAGATTTTGGATTTTGTTTCTGCAGCTATTCCCTAGATGGGTGCGAAAGACTTGTTTAAGGGGACTTAGTACCTTTCGAAATCAAAAGTAAAACATTTTGACAAACTTTTTTCTATTCTTCATAAATCAGCAAATTTTGCACATTTCAATATGAAACTTTGCCAGTTTGTATAATAAAGTGTATAGTTTAAAATATTGGGTCAAGTTTTGCTATTAAATTAATATATTTTCTTATACAACGTGAAATATACGTACAAAAATTTAAAAAATAAATTAGCTTACTTTACGTTACCCACTAGATAACATTTGAAAGATGTACAGTAGAATCATCATTCTTATACCAAATTAAAGCTAAATAATGCCCTAATTCTGTAAACCTCAAATTTTAAATTTATCTTTTATTAAAAAAATTATCAAGTCTGTATTTAGTAACTTTTTTTTCCATGTATCATGTTATAAAATAAAATCTAATCATCCTATTAACAAAATTGAAGTTCACAGAATAAAGATCCACAAGTACAACACACATGTAAAATCTTAAAGCTCTGCATGTAAAACATTTTTTTTTAATCCTGTGGGAAAGTGTGAAAATAACAAACTGAGAAAAAGAGGTTTGTTTACATGGTATTACATAGAACAAGCCACTTTAGACATTTACATTTTTTGTTGCACAGGGCGTAATAATTGTCGGATTTTGACGCGGTTTGCTTTAAAATGCTCCTAACATTCAACACTATTTTTTGAAAACAAATTTGAAAAATCAAATTTTTGAAGGTGCAAAGGTACTAAGTCCCCTTAAAGAGTAGAGCATCACAATCATACCTTATCTTCATATCCTTTTTCTAGCTGGTATACTGTTAGGTAGCATTTCTGATCCTGCATGCTTATTTTCTCGATCTGTCATCTATTTTCCTACATTAGACTAGTTTTCAATCATCGTTAATGTGGACAATTCTTTTATCATCTAATACATATTAAAGACAAATGGCCACTTTAAAGTTCCTACCATTGCTTGGTATACAGCTGACAGGCCTTGATCCCAATTTTCAAGATCAACCATGCATGTGCAGTTGTTCAAAGTTTATATGGCCTTGAAACATTCAAGGAGATCACTTATGGCATTCCTTTAAATATTTATCAAACCTGCCAAGATAGAATAAATCGAGCTAATTTGGATGACATTACCATAAAATATTATTTTATATTTATGGTGGATAAAATTAATCATTCTTATCAATTGTATTGTAGTTTTAGAATTCAAGAAATTGCAGATGATAGAGACAACAAGGCAGGCAAAATCGCACGGGAAAATATATATAGAAGAAATTAATCAAATCCAAGGAAAAACTCAAAATAGTTATCTGAGGTTTACCCAGCTATACCGATTCAAATATGATTGTGCAATATTTATCTGAAAACAGTTTTTCAGTAGAAACATATTATGCATTTAGATATAGGGGAAAAAAAAATCAATTATGCTTCTTTTCTAAATTGAATGATAAAATACAACCCAAAGCAAAGATATTTACAAAATCATACATATTGGTTAGCCTTAAAGTTAATAAGAACACATAAGAAAAACGTGAAGCACCTAACTATGTTATAGATGTCAATCCTTTTTTCACCACTTAAAATTTTATAATAAAACACAAAGTTGCCTCAAATGTGGTGAACACCCTGAAAACAATATTAAGCGAAATCAACAGTTAAGCAAGTGCTAAGTGTTGAAACTGTGCCGGTTCTCGAAATTCGTAATTGATAAAATATTTTGTAACATAACTTAAAAAGAATTATAAAACTAAAAATATTGCACAAGAAAGTATACATATTTTTTTTATAATTTATGTTTTCTTTATTAAATCTATTTTATGTTGTTTGGGGAAAAGTGATGAAAATAAGTACACAATTGGACTTAATAAATTTGCACGAAATATGTGTCACTCTGAAGAATATCTAGATATAAGAAGAAAATTAAGATTAATTGACTATAGTGGGTATCTGAAAGAAATTCAACAATTTGTCATAATTGCTGGATAATTCATTAAAACTTTCCAGAACATGAAACTGGAATAAATAAAATATTTCTTGCGACTAAAAAGCTAATGCATTTTATCTTTAAAAATGAATTATATTGTGAATTATTCATTATAATATAATGAATTTAATAACAGTAGTAGGAAAAAGAAATCACAGTGAATAGAGTTTCACATTTTTATTAGTTATTAAAACATACAAATATTTACAAATTTGAGCCTGCAGTTCTTAATAAACTTTTGGCAGCAAATCAACATGAAATAATAAGATTTTAAAATGCTGTCTGTTTTTTATACATAGGATTGCGCATTAAAATGTATGCATATAAATAACAATAAAAATACTTATAAAATAATTTATTCTAATAATAAAGTACAATTTCAATGAAACATTGTCTCCCATCTAAAAACCATAAAAATATCTAGAAAGTATTAACAACTCTTTCTGAAAAGAAAAGTGTTGGTTTAATAAAAATTATTTTTGTATAACACATTTATAGATATATAGAGATGAATAACTTATCCAGTGAGAACATTCTTAAGCTGTATTTTTCTTTAATTTGATTAACATAAAAAATATTATTAAGACAGTGCATACTAAATTTACTATTTAACAAACTTTGTAAAGTAGTTTAAACAAAAATTATGAATGTCACACATATTTAATACCGAATTTTTTTTTCAACAGTTAACTGAGAAAAATTCTATGTATTTTTTTAAAAAAAATAATTTAATTATAAATTGAACTATGATAAATATATCAAACTAAATGCACCTTAAATTTACAAAGGTTGAGAACTAAGCTTAAACATTGAAAACATGTGATGAGCATTTTATGTCTAAATTCTGGAAAAAGACAACTTTTAAAAGCTTTGAAAGAATGAAATATTTTAAAGATTTGGATAGCATAAAAAAAAATTTAAAAGTCTGTATGATGATATTAAAGTGAAGTAGTTGCCATGTTTGTCCAAAAAAATCTGAAAAAGAAGCTTGTTATTAATAAATTTCTTAATATTTAAATTCCATTGAATATTTGAAGAACATTAACTTGTGAATCAAGATTATTCACATTTTAAATAAGTAAGGTATTAATATTGAGTATAGAAATATTATTCAGATAAAATACACTTTTCTCAGATACTTAAAATCTAAACCACACAGAAAAAGGCATTTGTTAAAAGTTTTGGATGGCCAGATCTGGGGAAAAAACACTGGAAATATTCGCTTTAATCACCACATATATATTTATACAAAAAGCAACAAAGATATTCTAATAATTTCAAAAGTTACAAACCAGATTAAAAGCCCTTTATGAAGTACAATGAATCAAAGACAGAGATTTTCATCACATTTATTAAGAAAATGGTACAGGATGAGCTATTAACACAAATTCATTAAAAAAAAAAAAAAAACCCAGCACACATGAAATTAACATCTTTTACATTTAATTCATGCTCAGATTCAAAATTGATTAACTAATTATTTTTTCTCTTTTGTACTTTATTCTACATGCATCACAAATGCTATGTTTTGCACATTTTGTGTGTGTGTTTTGTTCCTAGGTGTTTCTCTTACAAATAAAATGACTAACAATATTATGGATGAAATCAGTAAAGCAAGCCTTACAGAAATATAAGAGTTTAAGTAGTTACAATATTTAATGATTTATAATATGAAACAAATGCTCTTTCCATAAACAAAATGCAATAGAAATATGAGATGACTTTTTTAACCCTTAAATGCATAGCGATATAGATCTGCATTGTATGATTAAAACCTCACACCTCTTTATGTAGCAACCTTTGCAAAACTTTTCTTAAAATTTTATTTTACCCTAACTATTTTATCGTTTTCAAAAGCAACTACAATCTTTGATAGTTTATTTCATTACCTGTGACAATTTTCAATGTTGGCACGCTATCCAAGTACAATTTCATTTCGGCAGGTGTTACGAATTACTATTATTTATATAAAAAGAAATAAAACAAACAGGAAAAATTGTTTTCGGATAGAAACAAGGTAAGAGTAACGAATAATATTCACATTTTTGCACATACTGATAAGTTTATGCAAGAAAATGTAGTTTTTTTTTTTTTTTTTTTATGAAGATCAATATATATATATTTTTAAATTAAAAAAAAAAGAAAAAAAAAAATTTTTTTGTTTTTTTTTTTTTTTGTATTTTTTCCATTAGCTACATCAATTACCAGTTTGATTTCATTTATTAAAAATAAAAATGCATGCATTTAAAAGTTAAGATACAATAATATATTAGGGAATAACATTTAAAATGATGAAAATCAACAATAGATACAAAATTACCAAAAAATTACAAAAGAAAAATGAATAACATTGTATTAATTAGCACAATAATACTTTAAAAACGATATAAAATGGAACATTAGAAAAATAAACAAAAATTTACTTACAGATTAGGAACTTTTAGTTTTATATTCAATATACAGGAAAAATTCATTTACTTCTCTAAAAAAAATAAAAAATAAAAATTGAAATTTTAAAAAAGATGCTATTAAATACAAATTTGAAACCATTAATCAGTTTGAAAGTGATAATTTTTATACTATTTATTACAAAATATCATTAAAAGTAAAATTTATAATATAAATATTTAAAATATAATAAACTGCATTAAGCAGCAATTTTTTTTTCAATAACTATTTTTGATTTAATAACTTCAAAAAATGTACAATTTAAACTATAACAAAAAATAACAATGAAAAACAAAATTATAACAATATTTTATCACAGAACATTCCTGTTTAAATGAAATGGAATTGATTATTAAAGTGACATCAGTGAAAATTTAAACAAGCACTTTACGAATTTCTTCACTACCCACTAGAGAATGAAAAAAAAAAAAAAAAAAAAAAAAAAAAGGCACCAATAAGAAAATTTATCACTAGTAAACAAAAGTCTTTTCAATGTTACTCTGCATTATTATAATTGCAGCTATACTGCAGAAAACCATGCTGTTAGTAACATTGCATAACAAAGCAACAAAGTAGCTCCTTGAGAATTTTAATATTTACACCACATTTGCATCTGACAAAAACTGTATGAAATGAGACAGAAGTTTGTCTTTTTTTTTTGTCATGGTTGCTCACATATCTCTGAAAATCATTGTACATTTCTAAGGTTACAAATATTGAAGTTTGAGAAAATTGCTGATTTATTATAAAAAATATTTTACATTTTGTGGTAGAAAGATATTCTTTGAAAAAATTTGAAGAACAACTAATGAAGAAAATGCTCCATAATTTTCAGATTATTGAACTTATTTATTCCATGACATTGTCATATCAAAAAATAAAATTTATTAAAATTTTTAGTTTTAAAATTAAACAGCATACTTTATAATAATTAATATTACTGTATTATAGTGCTAATTAACTAAATTCCTTCACATTGTCATCTAAAAATAGAATTTGTTAGAAGTTTCAATATTAAAATAATACATCATTTGGAAAGGGATTTACTTTTTGGATCATAATGGGTCCAAAATGCTCACTCAGATTCAAGTTAAGTTACTTTTTTTTACTGTATTGAAAATCATATTCAATATATAACAGCTAATACAGCAGAGTGAGCCTCCAGTGGTAACTACTAATACAGAAATAGTTGCCTAATTTTATTATCACATTGATGGGAACTTTGAATTGAAAAATTTCTTATATATTTACAATTTTTATTAGGGCTATTATTATTTAAACCAATATTTAAATATAGTATTATAAAAATTAGGAAAGTATAATAAAACTTAGGAATATCAACATAATATGCAAAACATTGCATTTAAAAGCACCAAAAAATAAATTATGAAAAACTAAAGCCTTCATATTAGAGTACTAGTCATTTTTACATTGTAAAAACAAATGTGTCTTTAAAGAAATTTATATTGTATACTTAGAAAATGTTAATTTTTTGGACATGGAACTAACAACATGATTTATTTCATTTGGCATCTGAATATTTCAGGTATAGGTGACTTTATCAGTTATGTGATTTGTCACTCAACTTGATGAAACTGATTATCTTTAATCACTCTTAGCTAGAATCTTTCAAAACAGGTTATGTCATTACAGACATAGAGAGATGAGACTAGGAATTTCCCCCGAAACTTGGTGCATTAGATAAGAATAATGTGTACAACAAAGCTTTAAAGAAACATTTATTCTTTCAAAATTCTTTGACTCCACCATACAAACTTCAATTTAGTACATAAGTCTAAACTCTTATTTGAAGAACCGGACTCTTAATTTGAATGAGGTTCTGATTATGGCTATTGAAGTCTAAGAAATGTTAATTTATAAGTTTATTTACTGAAGGAGTTTTGGCTTTTTCCAAAAATTTCTGAAGTCTATTTATCTATGTTTAAGCAATTTTAAGGAATTTGAAATATGTATTGAAACAAGAGCACCCCAGTTCAATTATTTCCAATCATCCACATTCAAGAGAATATTGATCATATAACTAAAGTGAACAGATAATTTAATATAGAATTATTATTCCATAGCAAGCTATTTTTAAAAATTATTCTTAAATATTTTTTCAAATTCCTCAGTGCATTTTATATATTGTTGTTAGAAATTTTTAGACCCCTTTTTCACGTAACACAGTTTTTATTCATGTTCAAAAACCATGTGGTATAACTATGTAGTGGGTAGTTCCTATGTTTTGAATTAAATGATTTCAAGTACAAGGTATGATGTAATAGTTTTCATTTATATTACCATTCTTTAAAATTTCACTGTATAACTACAAAAAAAAAAAAAAAAAAAAAAAAAAAAAAGCATTGCATTATTTTTCATCAATTAGTGAACTATATGTTTTTACACAGTAATCATAATCATTAAAATGCTATAAAGTTTATTAATTGAAAGATTCTTTGAAAATATTTATAAAATTGTAGCAGATATTTCATACAAAAATGTATTAAATAACCAATATACTAATTATAAATTTAATAATTCACCAATCATAAGTGAATGCTACAAACATAACAATTCAGCATTATAAGAAGTAATGCATTAAAAATATTTTTATGTATATATCTCTGAAATGAATCCTCTATTAATATGTACATTTAGGAATATATACACTATTAAAGTTTTAAATGGTTCCAACAATTGCTTAGTTTATAAAAATATTTACTAAAAACTTAATAAAATAAATTCATCTAAAATTAAATGTTATGAATCAATCTTAAACAATGTCTCATAAAGCAATTCATTACATATTTGAAAACTACAAATTTCTCTGCAAAATTTAAAAGCAAAATTGAAGTAAGAGATAACCCACAGCATGTTTTGAAGATCACATCTTTCCCTTAGTATGTGTATGAATGTTCTCCATTATACTTTTTGAAATGTAAAACAGGAGTAAAAACATTTACAAAAATGTATGTTAAATTTTATTTGATAAAACATTTTATTTTATTTTATTTTTAATTTCCAGGTTTTATATCATTTATGGTTTTCAACTAATGAGCAAAACTAAGTAAAAATAAAAATTCATAACTGAGAATCTAAACTTGTAAGCTTTAGCAAATATAGGATTTGGATGACTTTAATAAATGTTACCAATAAATATTCAATCATTACAAATAATGTTTAAAACCTTTTTACTTCTTTCAATTTACAATATAAAACAAGTCATAATTTAAAATACTTATTCTTTAAAACTGATTCAATATACTCCAATTAGGAACTAAAAAGTTTATTAAAAGTATATTCTTTTTTAAATTAAAATTTCAAGTCATAGGATTGTTTTTGAGCTCAAATCCAGAGAAATATTTGATATGAAATTCTTCCTAAGTTTTTAACAAGGGAAGAATACATTTCTTTCATGGAGCATATTATATCAATGGATGCTTGTTTACTGTAATAAGTTCAATACGAAGACTAAAGAGTTATTGGAGAAAATATTCTATATGAAAATAATCTATTAAGAATACAGAAGAGCACTTAACAAGTCAAGAAGTTATGAAATTTTTGATGCAAAATAGAAATTTTTTACTTTTAACAAAATGTTATTTGATACTTTACTAAAGAACATTACATATTAAATATATTTTTGAATGATGAATTAAAATGTATCCAGAAAAAAGGAATCTATGTACTCATTCAATAATGAATTCTATTGAAACTAACAGATACCTTCAAAACTTACAAGATGTATTTAAATTTATCACACTATGCAAGAATTGAAATTCTAATAGAATACATTAAAGATAATATGTTTGAAAAATGAGAAACATGTAATAACAAAACTAACACAGAATTTCATGAAATATGGAAAGATACAAATTATGCATATGATGATTTATTTTTTATGTTAACCACTTGCCTGACATGTCTATGTCAGACATGAGCATCCACTTCTTCCCACAACTTGCCTAAAAGTAGCACAGACATAATAAACTTCCGCATTTTTGTTCTGTTTAGTCTGTACTTTCTGTTTCCTTCAGCCAGGATTTTTTTAAAACTCAACAGGTGTCTATACCATACTATACAATAGTTACAATAGGTGGAAATTTTAGCTATATTCCTATATTCTCATCAGTACATCGATTTTCTTCAATTACCTTTTTTTCAACTGCTTTTGATAGACAAGTTGTTTTGGTAGTTCTACTGCTCATTTTTACTCAAACTTAACATTAACTACATTACTTAAACATCTATTTTCTGTTTCTTAGCATACAGTACGGTATTTATTTGTCAGTTCATAATATTTATAAGAATTACTTCTCTCAAATCATATCTAATGTAGTTTCAATACATTGAATTGTTATTTTCAAGAACACATTCTCTTCATGATGTTCGATTTTGATTCGAGTGATTCAGAAGAAGTATAGATGAGTGATTCAGAAGAAGTATAGACAAGTGATACAGGAAGTTGCCAGAAGATACAAATACTTTTCTGATTTTGATGAAGATACAATTGCTGAATTGCTTGATGTAAGAGTTTAGTGTCCAATAAATTCACAGCAAGATTCTAAACCACCTTCTCCAAGGTTTACTTTAAACATTTCTCCATAGAAAATGAATAATAATAATAAAACCCAAGACATTTTCTGAGGAAAAAGTTAAAAAGCAACAGGCAAGTGGTTAAAGATGAAATAACCATTAAGACAAATGAAAACGACAAATTTATGCAAAAAAGAAACAAATAAAGATGAGTCATTTTTTTTAAAAAAATATTATTATATACTTCATAAAGAAATGAAATTTAAAAACTTTTGTTTATTATCAAATAATTATATGAAAATTCATTAATAAATTTCAGATTTGTTTCTGTTTTCACAGATGTCATGCATATCACTAAATATTTTCTGGGGAGAAGGAGGGGGAACTAACTATATAATTTCCCTTATCAACAGGAGTCATTTTTCTTCTCATGTTTTATCAAATGCATTTGTTATTCATGGGCAATAAGCAATTAAATATTTATCTCACAAAAATAAAAAGATGACTTACTTACCAGTGCATGATGGCAAAGAAAATCTAGGAATGGTTGAGGAATCTTGATCAGAGGAATTATTCTGCTTTTGTGCTTCTAAAAGGGATAATTCTTCTGATTTGATATTCAAAGTTTCAGAATGAACTACATTCTTTAGAATAATTTCTTTTGGAACTTCAGAAGGATCTCTTCTTAAAAGATCTAAGTTATTATCTCGAACAGATGTCAATTTGAGAGTTTCATTTTCTTCAGTGATATTGAAATGAGAAACAGTTTTTGAACACAATTCATCTTGAGAAGCCCAATGCTCTTTAGTAGTATTGTAAAAGTTGAAATTCAAAATCTGTTGTTTTTTAAAATGAAATGAGTCTAAAGTAGCCTCTTTTGGTTTTAAAGATAATAGTCTAGCATTGATATTTTCCGGAAATGCAGCTTGATTATTTCTCATCTCAACAGGAATAGTATTATCAATAGGATCTGAACTATTTTTTAAAGTTTGATTTTCTGTAAATAAACTAATATTTGTATTTTTAGGATTCATTTTGTTTTTATCTACATTAATTGTAGAATACAGACCATTACTTTGACGTTTTATACACATTCTTAGTTGATCCTCTTTTTCTTTGAAAGAGGGATCTAATCTTTTTACATTTAATCTTGTCTTTTGTTGCTCCCTTTCTCTTTCTCGAAACCCAGGATCACTTCTTTTTACCTTCATTCGTTCACGTTGACGTTCCCTTTCTTGAGAGCGAAACACTGGATCTAATCTTTTTAAACGCATTCGATAACGTCCCTTTTCCCGTTCAGCAGCTCGGAATCTCGGGTCTTGACGTTTAATACGCATAACAGCTCTTTGACGAACTCGTTCTTGAGATCTGTAGTATGGATCCATTCTTCTTTGTTTAGTTTTCAGTTTATTCCGAGTTTTATAATCAAACCTAAATAGAAACTTAATCAGTTCGAATAAGATTTTAGAAAAAAAATAAATAATAAAAAGTATAGGACAATCACAAACAGATGTCAATTAGGTATGAGGGATGGAACTTGAAACAAGCTAAATATTGCATTTTATCACAATATATTAAAAACTGAAACAATATATTCAAATTTATGAGTTGAAAATTCTCACAGATGAATGATTTTTTAAGCCTTCGACACCATCGACGAATTTCCTTCGTCAATCAACTCGAACATAAATAATAATATAACATTAATAATTGACCTAATTTTAAATAAAGAGGAGTACAAGAAAATATTTTAAGTAGATAGATACTCACATTGAAGCAATATTTTACCATCTTCCTTATGCTAATAAATGAGTAGAAAATTCTGAAATGATCACAAACAGTTTAAGAATCATAGCAGATATAAACACATTAATATTGATTGCTTATTAACGACACACTAGAAGTAAAACGAGTGGCCATGTGATGAGGACGACACTTGAATTGGCACCTTACTGTTTTAATTTCCACACCATGCCAACACCAGGATCATTACTCTGTCAAATAGGCCACCGAGACCCCAAAACACTCATTAATAGCAATTTATAAATTATTGAACATAATGTACCTCTATAAAGCATTCTTAAAAGACAATAGTAAGTGTTTTCTCAAATTTTATAAAGAGTTCTCAATAAATGAGACATTAAGCTATCCCTTTTGTGAAGAGTTGCACACTGCCAAATGATTAATTAATGAACACGTACATCTACAAAAATTGATTTGAACCTATATCTCTCTAGAGTTACATGAGTCATATTGATCTCAAAACGAGATCTACTTGAATGCAACAGATTTCAAAATTTTGAATACCGATTAGATGATGACGACAACAACATCCACTTAACATGTAACAATCAGCTCAACGGGTCTTTAAAGGAATCACAGCTTAAGCCCACAATTCAACTCGCACATCACAGACACCTACGTTTGCAACTCTAGTCGCAAAAATTAAGTGGTCTCTACCAATAATCAATATATTTATTTTGTAAAAAAAAAAAAAAAACCCTAAAATTTTGTAAATGAAACAAATTACCAGAGTAGCCCTTTTCTAAAATTAAGCTGAGAAGTTTTTTTTAAATGCATAGTTATTTTTTTTAAGTGGAACTCTAAAAAAAAAAAAAAAAAAAAGAGAGAGAGAGAGAGAGACAAAAAAACTTAATTTAGTCTGAAAGGCAGGGCATAAGATATACGAATGATGAGAGTTTGATTTAACTCTAGCTCATGCTTTGAGATTTAACTAAACTTTAGCATGTATCATTAAAAAAACAGTTTAAAGCAAGGTCATTTTTTTTAAAGTTAGTTCATTACAACTCATTTACTCATTCTAATATGATGGGAGTAATTTTCCATTCCCTGTCAGGCATTTTACACATATATTGTAAAAATAACGATACATTATTCATTATGACAGAAATTCCATGGTTTAATAAAAATCAGTTAAAATAATGCAAGTTTTTAAAATAATTTTTCATGCTACAAACAGTTTATGTATTGTAAAATGGTACTTATATTTTAAAGCATTATTTTCAATATTAAAGATATATGTTAAGTCAAAAACTATCCATATAAAATATATATTTACAATTTTAATCCAATTAATTAAATTGAACTTTTATTCTGTTTGAAAGACTTCACATTTTTGTTCTTTTCTGCTCAAAGGAGGTTTTCCTCAATGAATGATTACATTTACCAGATTATAACCCGGGTTTATACTAGTAAAATTAGGTTCAAGAACACCAAAATGAAAAATTTATTTCAATGTACACCATTCTAAGCACACACACAGCAGAAATATAAAGCTTTGATAGAAATGCATTTTATGTAAATATTAAATACATATCAAACAATAGATTGTAATATGCATAAATTTAAATGATAAAGTAGAAATAAATACAAGGGAGTACCTAAAAAATTCCTGGAATTACTGTGCCCCCAGTAGAACTTGCACAGATTGCATTCCTCCCGCCAAGGGCACGTCATGCAGTTCAGTACTACACCTGTAGTGTCACTAGCTTTGTCAGCTTAAAGTGAATTAGTTTTCTGCAGCTGCTTTGCTCTCTCTTTGCTATTTAATATTTAAGATGCCAGATTTAAGTAAACAATATGAAGATGTAAAATTTTGCTTCCTCCTTGGGAAAAGCATTGCATAAACCTGTGATGTAAAAAAAACTTAAAGATTTGGCTTTGGGAAAAACTCAAGAGTACAAATAGTTTTCTTGTTTCAAAAATGGTGACATCAATGGATGACAAAGCTCACTCTGGACATCCATCAACTGTCCCAACACATGAAAATATCGAGAAAATTTCTGAATTTATACTTGATGACCATTAACAGACCACTAAACATATGATGGAGTTAATTGGAATATCTCCCAGTTTGATTCGGTGAGTTTTAACAGAAGATTTATGCCTAGAATTCTGACTATCAAAAAGAGTCATCTCAGTGTGTCATTTTTCACCCAAAATATCATGATTTCCTTACTCTGTGCACCTTTCTCATCGGACATATCCTACAATTTCTTCTTGTAATCGTGTATGAAGATGGACATGAGAGGACATCGATTTGAGGCTGTAGAAGCCATTAAGAGAAAAAAAACCCAGAGAAGTTGTCAGCTATCACTGCAGATAAGTATCAAAAATATTTCCAACATTGGAATCACTGATTGGACAAATGTATTAAATATAATAGAGAGTATGTTGAAGATGCGATAAGGTTGTTTATATATCTGTATCTGAATTTGTCTGTAATAAAACCAAACAATTTGGATAAAAACTAATGTCCGGCTTATAATCTCTACATTTACTAAAAATTATTAGGTTATCAATGTATCTATATAAAACGCAAAAAGAGTTGTTAACGAGGTTTGATTTATAAGACGAGGTTTATATAAGAGTTGTTTGAGTTTTGATGCAAGTATAGATTAGCCAGAATTTGCTAACTGGTCCTCATTCGAGCAAGACCTTTACTTGTAAATTTTTTTTTATTGAAAATAATATAATTCTCTTGTAGTACTAATTGTATATAGTACCTAAATTTGTTCAGTTTTATCATGTTATTTAAGTTATATTTGTCATAGAGCATCAAAAGAACTCAAATCATATACTCCACATCAATAGGATTAAAAAGATCCTGAAAATCATAACTATAAATTGACTGGATTTGGGTATTGCGCCTATGGAATTAATTATTTCTGTACTGTTGTTAATAGCTGTTTATTCATGTTTTTCCAAAATATTTTTCAAAATATCTCGTAAAATTTTACCAGATTTAGATATGTATGTAATATAATGATTTGTTATTGTTCTGAATTTAATATGGTTTCTATAGAATTTTGGGGTCAGAAAAACACGTAGAAATTTAGTGTTATTAAACTGTATTCCAAATTTTTTGAAAGGCGACTAACCTATTAGTAATTTCTGTATTTTCACATTTTGAAATAATACACTGGTGTAAGAAATTAAGAGAATTTTCATATTTTATCTACGATCTCCAGAACTACTGGACAGATTTTAATAAAATTTGGTGTGAACATAGGTTGATATAATACAAACAAAATAAACATTCAACAGTTACAATAGACACACATGTTTGTGCGTAACACTCATGGGAGTCTGAAGCAACGGTTGCAGAATACACAAAAGAAATGGGTTAATAGGAGGTATGGTCCCCTCTTACAGCTATACACGCCTTGCAGCGTGATGTTATACTAGAAGTAAGGCAGTTTATCAGTGCCTGTGGCAATTGGTCCCACTCATTCACCAACGCTGTTTTCAGTTCCTGGATGGTTCTCGGAGGGGGTTCGTGAGTTGCAATTGCCCTCCCCAGAGCGTCACAGACATACTCTATAGGATTGAAGGCTGGAGACCTGACTGGCCAATCCATCCGGAGAATATCCTCACTCTCGAGAAATTCGTCGACCAGAAGAGCTTTATGTGACCTAGCATTATCGTCCATTAAGATGAACTCGGGGCCCACTGCACCAAGGAAAAGGCGAACATAGGGCTCCAAAACCTCATCCCTATACCTCACACCAGTCACAGAGCCTCTGTCAAAGATGTGGAGAGGTGTGCGACCATCCAACATGATGCTTGCCCAGACCATTACACCACCACCGCCATAATTGTCGATTTCGCGGACATTGGAGGATAGGTAGTGGGTCCCTGGCTCTCTCCATATGAAAGGGTTTAGGCTAAAACGGGACTCGCCGGTGAACAGAACGGTCGCCCATTGCTTCATACTCCAATCACTATGCTGCCTGCACCATGCTTATCGGACTCTCCTGTTTGTAGACGTGAGCGGGACGCAAGCAGCCAGTCTTCTGGCAAACAATCCTCTCTCATTCAGTCTTTTGGAAACAGTCACCCCTGTTACATGGGTTCCTGTGGCTGCATACAAATCCCGAGAGAGCTTAAAAGCTGTAGACCCTCTGTTACGCCTCGCTAAAATGGATAAATAGTGATCTTCTCTGACCATCGTGGCTCTTGAATGACCTAACCCAGGCTTTCTCTCAATGGATCCAGTATCCTTGAACTGTTTACATACGACGCTGGGCGTTAAATTAAACTCTCTGCATATCTGAATTTGCGATTGGGCTGCCTCTAGCCTCCCCACAATTCGCCACCTCATTCCATCATCTAAATGTTGGTGGTTACTCATTTTTACTATTCCGATGTGAATTAAACTGATTGCTGCAAGATAACACAAAGAAATTCGTCGAGGTGTGCTAGTGAACGAAATTCCTCTTACCTTCCACGCGCTTATAAAGCCTGTTTTTTCTGCTGGCTCAGCCTACACACACGTGTACGCTTACGTATTTGCCGTACAAGATTTGCATTTTTATCTAGAAGTAGTGGTTTTCCCTCCAGTTCAGTTTTTTTCATGCAATTCGATAAAATATGCAAATTATCTTAATTTATTTCACCAGTGTATATAAAATCTTCATTGTTTTCAAAATATTCATACAGCATTTTAAAGTAAAAATACATATCGTAGCAATGTTCCCAGGAACTTTGCCTACATAAACTATTATAAAATTTGGTTGTAGTTATTTTTTTGAAGGTCTAATATCTTTAAATTTCATTTAATTTTCAGATTTATAATTAATATTTATCAAATAGTTAAGGACTATATACCATAATTCTATAAAGCATCTATATTTGATGGCTATTTTCATTATAAAATTATCCAAATCCTTAATTTTTACATTCTTAGAGGCAAAATTGCTGCTAGTTATTACGAGTCCATAACCAGTATCTTTCATCATAAGATCTCTCTTTTTGTTATAACTAAAAGTGCTTTTTATAGTTTATGTTGAAATTATTTTCAATACCTTTTGTTAACTCAAAAATGTTATTCTTGACGCTATTTATATCTTTATGTTTTCTTTTTTTTACGTTTTCCTCTAAGGATTCTAACATTTTTATTTTTATATTTCTGTCTTTGGTACGAAACACTCCAAATTGTCTTTCCTTTTCCTCACCTGAAGAACATTTTTATCATAATAAATTACATTCAGACATATGGGTAAACTATTTTAAAAAATCATGTGAAGAAATTTTCCTATCATAGTCTTTTTAATTTATGGGGAATAATCTTAGTTATATAAAGATACATGTTTTCGAATCCATGCATATTAAAATGTGTAATTTCAATTCTATGTAAATTATTTCCATTTCTGTACCTGATCTGTGCTGATTCATTCTTATATTAACATGGTTAATTGTCTCTCTGACCTACATATTTATATTCACAAATTCTACATTTTATCGTGTAAACATAGTTGTTTGTTTTGCTGAATGTAAAAATGGATTTTTCAACTCTCTGTTCTTCACCTAGGATGATGCATGTCTTGCATCTTTTGTCTCCACAGTTTTTAAATCTCAATTTTAAGTCACTTAAATCTTGGAAGTAATTATAAAAATTCTCCACAAAATTTCTATTTGTCTTTATGTTGTTATGATCACATACTTTTTTTAATCTACATCTAGAGTTATTAGATATTCTCTAAGTAAAATTACTATTCCAGAAAATTCTAGTTTTATATTTTCTAGTATAATTATCTCTAGAACCCAAAACATTGTCAAGAGAAAAATAAAAATATTGAAAAAATGTTTATACTTAAGTTTTTTTACATACAGACTCATTATGTCAGTACCCATTTGTATATATAGTTATTAATTTCACCTAAATCCATCAATATATCCCAATGAGCACTAAAGAAATCCTCTCAGACTTCAAAAATACAAATATATATCAAAAGTGCAATAATCATAATTTTTTGACGATAATGCACACACCATTATAATGTAATACTGGGCATTGAAAAACAAGTCAAATTGCGAGTCTTTATATTTATAATAAATTTCATATTCATTAAAATAATTTAGAATTATAATAAGGTATCAAAATTATTCATAAGATATCAATCAATAAAATTATCCATAAGATATCAGTAAATAAAATACCTCATATTATATCCAAACATACAAAAACTGAGTACAAGACTAAGGTTAGTATAATAATTTTTTTAATATTTTTCTTATCAAAAACCAAAAACCACTGAAACAGCAAAATTTAAAGCCATAAAACAAAGTTCAGGAATGCAATATATATATATATATAAATTACCATAAAATAATAAAAATAACAGATTTTCCCTTTATTTTATCAATTTCGACGCACCAATTAACATTTTAAGTTTAATGCAGACCCCGATAAGGCTTCAAAATCATATATTAAAATTAACATTATCTTTTTTAAATAGAATTAGTAAGAAGAATATGTTACATTTAATGAACATTTACAGTCATGACATGTGTTTCAAGATAATATTGTAAATGTTACTAAAAAGTACATGCAAGAAATAAAATTCATAAAATGTTTCATTAAAATAAATGCATGTAGCTCTATTCAGTTGTATAATGTTTAATATGAAAAAAATATTTTAATTAAGTACACTCGCCTCTGAAAGTAAAGATGCAGTCATTTCACCATTAAAACAATGAAAATAAAGGTGAAAAAAAATGGTTTACATGAATGATCATAAGTAACTTCAATACAAGTTTATGAAATAATTATATGTCATTATTTTTCTAAACATGACTAAACCATTAATATTCCCCTTTTGTAATTAGTGTGCATTTTTTTTTTTATAAAAAAAATATGGTTTTGTTAACTGGCGAGATTAATGATTTAGTAATTTATTTTAAATAAAGTTTACTTTTAGAGATTGGTGTTTGTTTAGCATGGTTTTAAGATAAGTTGTAGTTTATTTTATCATCTTTTGATGAGTATAGGCCTGTCCAACATCATACCTACTGCAATAAAAGTTTTAATAATTTTAAGAATGTAATAGAAGGCCACAACATGCAGAGGAAAGATCAAATTTGAGCACCAGGTAAATTTCAAGAGTACCAGACTTTTATCATGGCAGTACCATCTTACATCCATATAGATGCATTAAATGAATCAAATTACACTAGATGGAGAGAAGTTGTCAGGATAGTACTTATGGAGTGGAACCTTTGGGAATGTGACATCAACCCGATCCCTACCAGAGAGATGAAGACAAAGGAACCAGATCCCTCAGCTCAGAAAGAGGATAAGGAGGATGCTACTGACTATGCAGTGAAAAAGTTCCAAGCATATTTACTCATCTACCTCAATGTGGCAAGGAGTTTTGTACATTATTGATAGGAACAGAAGATTCAAATGTTGCCTGGACCAGACTAGAAAAACAATCTTGTCCAAGTTCAAGAGTTCTTTCACCATGGGGAATATTTAAGTTTATATAAGGAAGATTAAGGACTATTATTCAACAGCTGAACGATGCAAGTCAATCAAATTCAGAGTGGTTGCAGCCATTCCAACTGATCCAACACTTACTTAGAGAAGACAAAGGTATAGTTCAGTTGATTTATTGATTTAAGAGTCTCAAATTATCTTTGAAAATGCTTTAAATGAACTGCTATCAGATTCAGAAGGTAGGAAGGAATCTCATCTAAAACTTATTTGTGAAAATAATATTTTAAGTAATATTAATAATGAAATTGTTATAGATAAGGTACTCCTGAAAAAACTAAAAAAAAAAAAAAAAATTGTTAATAGCAAAAATAAGCAACATGGTAAACAAAAGGAAAATTTAGTGAGTCAGAAAATCTCCCTAATAAACAAAACATAAAATGTTATAATTGTGGTAGAATAAGTCATTTTGCAAGAAACTGTAGGGTAAAGCATAAAGACTAGTTTAAGGAAAATAGAAACTCTCATGTCAGTAATTTGGTTGAATTCAGCTTCAGCATGAATACTGACACCATCACATGGGTTTTTGATATTGCCATGAGTACCCATTTTATGTCCAAACAATCTGTTTTCAATATTGGAGCACACTTCTCGAGTGGAAATGAAAGCTGCTATCAATGGGATGACTTGTGAGGTTCTCGGCAAAGGGAATATAACTTTTTATGATAAAAAGAAAGGAAATAATCAAACAGTGACAATTGACATTTTACACTACCCCAGACTTCAACATAATTTAATAGTGGGCCACTGGATTGAAGCAGGTGGATCCTCTTTCATGAGGGAATGGGCAAATAGACATTTTTTAGAGAGAGTAATAGAAATTCTTTCGGCAATATATATGCGTGTGTGTGTGTATATATATATATATATATATATATATATATATACTACATGTTTCTTATTTATACAAAAGTAAATAGGGGAAAGAATCTTTCAGCAGGAAGAAATAAATTAAATTGCCTTGGAAAACAGTCTTGAATTATGACATACAAATTACTGTCATATTAAGGACTATATTTTGAAGACAGAACAGAATATTAGAGGACTGTCACCACTAAAAAAAAAAAAAAAAAAAAATCAAGAAATAAAATATGAACCATGTACAAAAAAAAGTAAAATGGGTTTTAATTCAAGTTAATTAGAAAGATTAGATGCAGGAAACTATTTTAACTTTTACATCTAGATGGTTTTTTCATTTAGATCTAAAAAACATCATGAGGCAGCAACAGGTATTTTTTAAAGATCATAGATGACTTTCCTAGATAGGTATGCATTTATTTATTGAAAGGAAAATTGGAAATTGTTAGTAGTTTCATACAATTTAAAAATAGAACTGAAAGGTTTACTGGTAAAAAAATTATTAACATTCATACAAACAACAGGTTGGAATTCTGCTTAGGGAGGTTTGAAAGACTATAGGAAAATAAGGGTATCAAACCTGAAAGGACAAACATAACTCCCCAGTAAGAATTTATATACTAGCAATATTAAGCTAGAGATAAATAGTAGTCATTTGACTGAATGACAATTAAGATTAAAGATGTAAATATTCCAGATTCACATTACATGAGGCATTTAATTCCTAAGAAGCTTTGTATTTTAAAACATGCAATGGAGTAAGAAATTCAAATAATCATGAAGTAAGGAATTAAAATAAAATCAAAGATAGGGAAGTTTGGACTTAGGCTGAAAAACTAGAGATTGCGAAACTGTTAAGGAAGCAGATATGTATTTTCTTTAAAGAGTAATACAAATGAATTCATTTACAAGCTCATCTTGTAGGTCAAGGATTCCACCAAGAAAAAAGCATTCAATAATATCAAGTTTTTAACCCTGCAGTAAATTTTACTACCAAATGTTTATTTTTCTCAATTTTTGGTTTGTGGAATGAATTGGCAATATGTAAAGTGGGATATTTGATGCACATACTAATATGCTTTGCTATTGGAAACCATCTACAAGGAACAGCCACTCAGGTTTGTTGACCTCGGAAAACCAAATTATGTCTGTCTATTGAAGAAAGTTTTTATGGATTACATCAAAGTGGGCATGAGTGGTTAGTGAGTTTTACAGGGTGTTGGAAAATTCAAATTTTAAGAAGTTAGAGTGGACTAACAGCATGGATTATTTTAATGAGAAAGTTATTTTACGACAGTACATTGAAGATATCATTTTATTATGAAAGGAAAGGGATAAAACTAGCCAATAGAAGCTTTACAACAAAAATTTGAATTTAAATTATAAGGAAAAGCTGTTTAATTATTAGGGGTTAAATTTTGAACAGAATAAAGATAAATTTTATATCAATCAAACTGATTACATTGAAAAAGTACTTGATCAATTTAGGAAATATAGACATTCAACTGTTTTTCTGCCGATTTCGAATGGCATAATAGTATGAAAAATAGAATGCCCACAGACTAATGAAGAAATTGCAGAAATGGAGAGCTTGCCTTAACACAGTTAGATTGAGTATTTATTATAGCAAGTAGAACACATCCAGACATTAGATATATGGTGTATATTCTTTCACAATTTCAAAATAATCTGGGAAAAACTCATTGGAAAGTATTACTTTAAGCCTTGGGTTATGTTTAGTACACAAGACATGAAAAATTAAATTTTTTGCAGTAGTATCTATATTTCAATCAACTGTTTTAATGTATAAAATATGCATCTAATAGGAAATATACACGTTTCAATAGGAGACTTTATTGCCTTTTGTAATCTTGCGGTTATACCTAGGCTAACATTCAAACAATGTAGTGCCATCTTACCAACCATGGAAGCTGAGTGTGTTGTTTTAACTAATAAAGCAAAAAAGTTGATTTGAATTCTAAGAATAATCGAGGAATGTAAGGAATTGGGAATTTTTCAACTAAGATTTCAGAATTTAATTTAATTAGTGATAATAAAGCAACAATAGATTTTTTTCAATTCTCGGATAGAAAACATACACTACATACATAATATTAAATATAACTTTTTAAGGAATTTGATTAATGAAAACTTATTTAATCTAAAGTATATTTCTAGCAAATAAAATCTAGCTGACTTATCTACAAAATTCCACTAATTTAAGCTAGTTTGTTAAAATTTAAAAAGAGAATATTTCTAGGGATAAAAATTAATTTTTGTAATTGAAAAACTTGAAGTATTTAGATTTAAAATATGTAAATGTCTACTGATATTCAAACAAGTTATAAAACAAATCCTGTCTTATATTGATATGAGAAAAGATAATATACAAATTCATTTCTATGAATATAAATGTTATAGAAACGGACTTAGTGTATCAATGCAAATCAGGCACAGGTAGCAACACCTACAATATCTTTAAATGAAGAAACTTGTATGAGGTTTCTTGCATGCAAATTGCATTTGAACGTTGTTGCCTGGTGGAAAGTGGCGATGCCTCGTGTAAGGAGAGAAATGCTTACCAGTACATTTTTGACTTTGATAGAGGTTGAATTGTAGTCTACAGGTATTGCACTTTATCATATCGCAGTATTGCTGCTTGCTCAATGATTAACTGCAGAATATGAAATTGATGGGTTCAGGATGGTCGTAGGGAATGCCATGCTGGGTTTCAATGGCCCATTGTCACTAACAGCTGATAAAACAGCCATGTTACCTGCATGACCTTAATGAATCATATAGCCACATCACAAACCCCGAATAAGAAAAGGAATAATTTGCGAGACAACAAGCGTCTGCACAAACATTTCAATGGCATTTACAGCAGCTTGGACTGTCAGATTGGTGACCACCGCTTGGGCTACCCTTAACAATACATCACAGACAGAAGCACCTTCAATGGTGTGATTAATCATGAATTTGGACACAGCATAGCATGGCATCATCTTTTCAGATGAATCCAGGCTCAGTTTACAACACCAATATTATTCGCATCTGCATTTGTCAACACCATGGAGAGCACACATTGTCAGCGTGCATTCAACATAGTCATACTGGCCCGTCACTTGGAGTGATGGTATGGAGTGCCATTGGATAAATGTATTGACAGCACTTTGAACAAAGGCAGTTACATTTCTAATGTGTTAAGGCCTCACATGATACTTGTATGGAATGAATCTTCCTTGATACAGAAAATGTTTGGGTGCTTCCCCGGCCAGCAACTAATCTCCAGATCTCTCACCAATAGAAAACATTTGGTCAATGCTTGCCGAGCAACTGGTTCATCTCCAAACACCAGTCACTAAAGTCAATGAACTGTGGCATCATGTTGAATCTGTACAGATAGCTGCATCTGTACATGCCATCCAATATTTGTTTGACTCAAAGTCCTGGTGTATAAGAGCTGTTATTGCTTCCAGAGGTGGTTAGCTTGGGTACTGCTAACCACCTAAGGATCTATGCTTCTCCAAATTTCTTGAAAATTTAATTACTCCTTATTTCCAGTATAATATATTTGTCGAATAAATATCATTTTATTTGCATTTCTTCCTGGTGTACCAATTTTAATGGCCAGTAGTGCACATAATTTAAGAATATAGTTGATACTATATATTTCTCTCTATATTTTGAATATTAAATTGCTTTTTTATGCATTAAATGTTCATAAATCTATATATTTTTAAATTTGATATAAAACACTAGTAAGTGTTTTATTTAATTTTTGTAACATCATACAGGTGTGAGGGAGATAAGCTAATAGACATCATATTGCGAGTTAAGGAGAAATGAAGATCCTAACTTTTAATAACATTCTGGGCAGTCATCGACATTGTCCCACATATCTAGAAATGAGGCATCAATGAATTGCTTTTGATAAGTTTTGTGTTATGTCATATGTGTTGATTTTCATGATTAACTACCTATTATTAATTGTAAGTTTGACTGGTTCAAATGCAGATTTCTAATGAATATAAGATGAGGATTGCATAAGCATCATTTCTTCTTTATCATTTCTAGCATTGATTTCTTCTTCTGTCTTTTTGTTAATTAGGTAGTAATGAAAGGCGAGATTAATTATTGAGTAATTTTATTAAAAAAAAGTTTAATTTTAGAGATTTTGATATATTTTACTCTACTTTAAGTTTAGTTGTGGTTTATTATCTTTGGCAAGTATCCGCTCATCTTGAAGTACTCGTTTATGATGGTCAAGAGGGCACATTACCTGAGCCAAACAGCAATGGGCTTCTGTTCCATTCAGAGGGGAATCAACTTTAGTTTGGAGAATGATTCATTCTTCGTGTATGCTGTAGGTGAGAGAATAAATCACCAGATACAACCAATATGACATTGTTGATGGACACTGTTACAGAGGATGTAGAATCATGGTTTGGATAGAAAGCTTACTGGGGGGTCACACTAACCCCCATGTAATCCATGGAGGAACTCTTTACTGCTGTGAAATATTGGCATGAGATTTTTACTCCATGTGTTGGTGCTATTTGTGATGAATTGATCTGAATGGATGGTAGTTCCCAACCTCAACAAGCTAGGCTTTTTGATGAATATCTTGAGGATCAAGGTTTGGAGTGAATGAAATGGCTAACTCCATCTTTGAACTTTAATACAATAGAGGATCTTAGGATTCTTCAAGTTCTACAAGTTTATTAAATAAGCTGGAACAAGGTTTTCTCAATGTATGGTCTTTGTTTCCTATTTCAATGTCTGCCAACTGATTTGGCAGTATGGAAAGTTGATGGCATAAATGCATTAAAAAAAGTGTGGACACACATTTCTCATTAAAATTCAATTATTTCATTTTATAACAAAAATCTGATTTATTATTTTTTAATTATCAAATAGTAAACTTTTGCAAAGTTAATAAAAAAAGTAATTCTTTATTTATAAGTCCCGCTTGATGTTAAAATTAAATAAAATTCAATAAATAATAGATTAAAACAAAATCGTACCAATTTTTTTACGTCTGTTTCCAGATACAACACAAAAGATGGATGAAACTTAACTTTTGAAGCCAGTATATAAGACATATTATACATGAAAATAATAAAGTCAATATTTGTTTTTAAGATTCCTAAATAAAAAATAAAAATATACTTGCAATCACAGCACCAGAAACATACTTTTAACAGAAAAAGAAATATAAACTTCATATATATATTCTTTAAATCTAATTCATACTTTTTTAAATTTGATAAACATTCTAATTTTTCTCAACTTTAAAACCAACGATGTATTTCAACTTACTGCAGGAAAAATTTTTCATCCACAGGCAATGATTGAATATTGCAAGCAAACTGTTGTGAAAAACTTGCAGGAATCAGCATTTTCTGTTCAGGAGATTGACTGCGATCTGAATGGGATGGCCATTCTTTCATCATCATTGATACCTCATCACTTTTATCATCAAGTAATAAGTTGTCTGGGCTGATGATTTCCAGTCTTGATTCAGTTTTTTCATTAGCAGATAAGCTATCAAAGAAATAAAACTTAATTATGAATGATATGATTTTAATTATTGAAACACAAAATCATACAAAAACATAATCAATAGAGAAATTATAAATAATTGACATTCTTTACAACAGAAAGATTTTATTTAACTTCTCAAAATGTTCTGATACAATTTTTTTTTTATTTCTCACAAATTGACGCACAACACAATAAATCACAATATTTCAAATTTCAAAGGACTGATCATATTTTCCCCCAGCTCTTTCCTTTTAATTCAAAATGGAAAAAACTTTTCCACAGATACATTAGGATAAGAGCAACTGAATATTTAAAATGTAAGAGCCCAAAAATATCCCAAATACAAACCAATTAATTTAGAGAATGCAACATTTAATAAAAATAAAGACATAATCATCTTTAAGAGTAAAGAAAACTTTATTTATTTAGCTTAATTAAACAACAAATGCAATTATGCTTTTTTGCAAATATTAAGAAAAATCAGATTAAAAATTGCAAATCAATACGATTTTGTTTTGATCAAAACAGAAAAAAAAGATTTTTATTGAAATTTTATAAACACTACATTCACAACTGATAGGGAATAAAAGTCAAAAGATCTTCCTTTTCATTTTAATCATCGTTAAAAATTTTAAATAGTACATATCTAATGTTTCCCAAGAGTATGAACAAAAATATTTAATTACTATAGAGAGTTTTTAATATAAGTTAAAAATGATAATAATTCTAAATAAATATTAAAAATCAACCTTTTTAGATGCATGATTTTATTAAAAAATTGAAGGATTACAATCAAAATTAAAGGATTGGGATATATTTCTAAATGTTGTAATAAAACTTGCAATGTGAATGAATACAGCATCAGCCAATGTACAAGCACTGTAATACAATATTATTAATTGAGACTGAAAAAAATTCTAAAAACCAACCCAAAATGCAGAGGTTTTATTAAAATTTCAAGATAAAGAAATCGTAAAGAAAAACAACTTCGTGTAGGGTGAATGTATCTGTAATGTAACACATAACTTTATACAATATATAACATAGTCAATTCTGATTAACAGTTCTATAGACAATGAGCTCTCGCCAACATCAGAAGTGGGAGACCTTTATTCAGTACTTCTACAATCCATGAACTTTTTGGATATTAGAAATGTATCTACAAATGACCAGCAAATTTAAAACATGTATTACAAGAATAAATTTTCTTTGAGTTGCTTATACCAAGAACTTGCTACCTTTATTTACTTCCTGTTATCAATCATCTAACACCATGTTAAGTTTCAATTTCCTTCAGCAGTCACCTTCATGTGATTCATTGTAGACTTCAGTATATCATCTCTGAGGATCCTATATCAAACAATGGTTTAACGGTTCTACTATTTCAGCCCACTTCAATTAATACTAAGATTGTTTTCATAAGAACTCCTTTTAGATAGCTTTCATTAGATACTACTACTTTCTAATCACTCAGTGTGTACTCAACAGTGGAAGTCTTTACAACATTAGACATTTCCCAACATGGTGTAGTCCAATGCTTTCTTTGAAAAATTATGCATCAAACAGTAGCCTTGTAATTTTTCAAAAGGTGCTTGATCATTAAACACATAAAATAAGTCTTATTTTGTATAGAGAATTATGTACATCTCAACATTACACACAAGACTTCAATGCTTTTGTACCATATACAAGATCAATGGCTGTTGGAACTGTAATACCTATTTTTCCATACCTTTTGTTTTCGATTCAGGCATCATTTGACTGGAAGCCAGCATTGGCTGAATAAATCCCATTTTTGCCTTCAACATTAGCCCAAAGAGAGATATAACAATAAATACTATTATTTCTCACCATAAGATCTTTCACATTCTTCTGTATTTATCACTGGATTTTGAAATCAGATCCTTAAAAGATTTTCAGGAATACTCAGTTCCACTTATAGAAATAGCACCACAGCATAATTTTTCTGTATTTACACTGATTTCAGAGATCTCTTGTGTTATTCCAATTTGCCATAAAGTTGCATTATGTACAGTTATGAATTCCTATTTATTGCATTTCTCATCACTAATGACAATAATTCTCTAACAAAATGTTCAATGAAGAATTGTTCACATCCAAACCTTGTTTAAAAGCTATCAACAGCTTTAAAGTACTTTTCAGCAGATGGCAGAGAACTGTTAACTTTTTCCTGTGCTCTACTGCCAAGCATTGAATGAGATATTGAAAATAATCTTCATCAGTAATGAAAATGACACCACAAATTATGCTAAATTGATTCTAGAAAAAAAAAAAAAAAAAAAAAAAAAAAAAGCCAATGTTTATAAAGTAGGATATAAAATTCTCATGGAATTTATCAGACATTTAAAATTCAAACTTGATGCTCTTTAATACATCATCTCTCATGTTTAAAGAAATAAAATCCTTAGTACATAAAGTATAAAAGTACTACTAAATCTATTACACAGTTTTCAACAAATGCTGTACAGAAATCTTGCTTTACATATTCACATAATTATGAATATTTATAATTAATGAATATTTTTTAATATTCTGCCACTGTACTTTGCAACATTTTAATATTTCAGTTAAAAATTCATTCTAATAATATTCTTTTTTATGTAATATTAACCTCGAAAAATGCAAGCTATAGTAAAATTCATTTTTATAAATTTAAAAACAATCTGATTGTGGCAAAGAAAATTGAATGAGAAGAAATTGACATGAAATAAAATTCAAAAGGGGATCAAAAAATAAAAATAGGACACAAATAATTTAATCATGATTTACTAATGGTGGGTGGCTTTGATTCAATTTGAGTTTTCAATCAATCGATCCCAAGTTTAGTTTCAGTTTAGTTTTTATTAACGTTGCACTAGAAGCAACACAAAGGCTATTGGCGACAGACCTTGTAATTTTGAGCCATGGTCAAGTGACGAGGACCACATTTGAGCTGGCACCCTTTACTCCTATGAATTGATCCCAAACAGAAGATAATAGAACAAATTTATCATTTTGTAATCCTTGAGATCTTGTAGATTTTCTATCAAATCTCATAAACCTTAATATTTCCTTGAGCCTATCCCATGGCATTATATCATGAAAAAAGTAGGCCTCTGCATATTGTTCTATAAATTATTGACAGAGATTCCTTTGGTGCAATATACTTTTGGGGGTTATGAAAGAGGTAAAATGGCATTTAACTCTTCCTTGAACATCTACTAGTTTTCATTTGGGAGTTGCCTTTGAGCTTCTGTTTCAGTACATTCCAGTACTATTTTGTAGTATTATATTCCAGTATTATATTCTGAAAATAAGTTTCATCATATTTTTAAAACAGCACATGGTACACCATATGAAACAAACAACCACCATAAGAATCCATATTGGTTGTTGGTCTAACAATGGAAATAGCATCAGACCAGAAAGCCCAAGACATGACATACAACATGTTCAGCAATAGAGGTGCATGCTGTTATCTGGTATGAATGAACATGTGGAACTAGCCATCCATGAACACCTAGAGACTATGTATGGTGAATAGGTCATGTCTCATCAAATGGATGGATGCTGATGTTGCATGTTCAGTGAAGGAAGGCAGAGTAGAAGATGAAGATCGAAGTGGGCATCCCTCAACATCCATGAATGAAAACAACACTGCTAGAGTGCATGACATGGTGTTTATGGATAGGTGCATAATGGTGTCAGATGTGGTGCACACACTGCATGTTAGTTGTGCTTAGGTTTATCCCAAACAATGCTGAGGTGGAGCAGGCTGTGCAACAATTCCTTGCATCGAATTTTACTAGAGAGGCTTCTTCAAACTGATTGCATGCTACAACAAATGTCTCAATGTTGATTGTGATTATGTTGAAAAATAGTGCAAGGTGAATAGTTCCTAATGACATGATTTATTTATTTTTTTGGCCATAAATTTTCCTTGAGAAAAAAAATAATGAAACTTATTTTTCAAACAATCCCTTGTATTTCCTTTAGGAATTTTTTGCAGTGGTACTGTAGAGGTCTAAAAAAATACCTTTTGTGTCTCTTCCTTTTCACAGGCAGATTTTTGGCTGTTTCAGGAAATCTTGATAGATGAAGATAGTTTAAAACAGACAGACCAGGATGAAAACTGTTTAATAGCAGTACAGATAAATATATCTGCTTAACAGAATCGTACATATATTGTGGGAAAAAAAAAAAAAAAAAAAAAAAAACGAGAAATTCGTAGTTAAAATAGCCAGCAGTAATACCTCCTCTTATATGATCGATATCTTCTTATCAAGGGGACTAAACATCTCATCAAAAAAATCGATTTTGGAAACACTGACATATCTAACCTTCATCCTCCTTCTATGAATAAATAGAGAAATGATTCTGTTGATTGGGTAATGGACATAAATTTTATTACTTTCAATACCACTATTCCCATGCAGAGAAGTACTATATATAGGTAAAGCTTCTTTAATAAATCTAACAAAATGGTCATCAATCTTTTTCTCAGGATACACTAATAACTATGCTTTAGACTGCTCATTTGACAACAATCATTATAGAATTCTCATTACTCAAGCAGGATAAGCGATTTGTTGAGTAGACTGACAAGAAATAATGAAACAAGCACAATCAACAATGAGTAACCTAGAAGCTGACAAGACGAACCTCACAAATACCTTTTCTAAAATAACTACAAATAATATCTGAGAAACTCAACCATCAAAAACATTTCCACCCTGGTGGAACAGCATTTGTAATAATTTCTTTAGACTCAAACAGTTTTCCTGAAATAAAAAAAAAAAAAGTCAATTTGTGATAATTCCCTTGAACTATGGAATAAAAATAACCAATATTCAAGCGAATTTAGATTTCACATAACAGAGGCACAGTCAAAATACTGGGACACAAAATATAACTACTTGTATGTATCTAATTCAAGAACCTTCTATAACATCCTTAAGAAATTCTCTACTCATAAAAATCCAAAATCAATTCTAAATATTTTTCAAGTTAGTAATTGATATATAACCCAACTTCAAATGAAGACTTATATTTTTGCTGATTTTTTTGCATCCTAATAAAATACTACTTGCGAGTCACTTCCTTTGGATTTACCTGCAAAGTACCCAAGTCTTGAAAGCATACAATCTCTCTTACAATTCTGAAACCTTGCAAAGATAAAACTAAAATATCCTCATGTAGATGAGCAGCCTCAGATAAAAAAATTTCAAAATCATTTGAAAGAATTTTAGCTGGGTATGTCTCTTATTTTCTGACTATAGAATGGAAACTTGATTCTTATCATTATGGATTTGCTCTATTTAAAGACAATAGAACCAATATATATCTCATACACAAAGCAATTGTAGATATTACACAGGAAAATAAATTTTTCATGAGAATTAGTTCAGACATGAAGACTGCTCATGATTCAGTGTGTTTAGATGGCCTTATTTTATAAATGTCTTTAACTGGGTATCACAGGAAAAATAGTGCTAGGGCTATACAATTTTCTCTTATACAGATAATTTAAAATCTGAAGAAAGGGTTGTCTTTCATTGAAGAAGATAGTTTTGAAGGCAGTACCTCAGGTTAGTGTACTCTCCTTTGTATTATTTTTCATGTCCTCTCTCTCTCTCTATATATATATGTACTAATTCTTTGAAACATTAGAAACACAACTCAAGTTCTCAGTTTATGGTGATCACATTTTTATTTATTACTTACATCAGTCATACTATTAAATACTATTCATAAAATGTTTAAAAATTTTCTGGTTTAGTTTTTATTAACATCACACTAGAAGCAACACAGGGGCTATTGGCGACGGACCTTGTAATTATGAACCTCGGTCAAGTGAAGAGGACGACACCTGAGTTGGCACCCCCTTCTAATTTCCACACCACGCCCACAGGAGGACTTTGGGTCCTGCCAGATTTAATGTGTATCAGCCCTGGCTACACAGGGTGTGGAGTCTTTAGCGGCCAAGGATTGAACTCGTGCCATAGAAAACCACCGGCCACGATTCCGAAACCATGACCACTAGGATACCGTGGCCTTGAAAAATATTCTGGACAGTCACAAAATTGAACAAAAATTGGAAACTTACCTTAGATTGTGGCTAAAGTACAATAATTAAACTTTCAAATAAAAGAATTCAAACATTTCCTAATGCTATGTTGCCTGGGCTCCCACTGCTATAGCAATCCTCTATTAAACATTTGGGAATATATTTTTCCAAATGGAAACAAAATCAATCTATAATAAATCAAATGCAAAATAAAGCTCAGAAAAAAAAATTAATGGCCTTAAAGATATGGAACATAAAAATAGTAGTAGCAGTATTTTTTACAATACACGTCCCATCATAAATAAAGGGGTGGATTAATCAGCTCTAAATCCTTTCAATACCATACAAAACAAAGCTCTCAGAATGGCAATGGGTCTTTTGTAATAGACACCAAACATTGTGCTCATAAAATTGGCTGGATAAGAAATTTTTTCTGAAAAAATTGAAAGGTTGACACATAAGTTTTTCATCACCCGAATTTTAAATGGTAATATTTCTACAATGCATCTCAATAGTCCTGAATCAATACATTTTAAAAATATTAGAAGACAATAATAATGTAATGATCTTATTCCACATTTTGAACAATCATGGAAAGCTAATTGTGTCAATCCCTATATTTCATGAAATTTCAATGTGAAATTTATACTAGTGAATTTTAGTTTAAGGATAAAATTTAGCAATGCCTATTATAAGCAGACTGTTTGATGAATGTTGAATCATAATTTCAAAGAAATTTCCATAATAGATATGGATGAATTAAAAACCTAATTATAACATCTATAGCAGGTAACATGAAAAATGCCTCTTTTGCATACAGAATATTAATTCCATGCTATATGCCAAGATTTAGATGATCAAAGTAAATAAAAAAAAAAAAGTTTAATTTTATCCCATAGCTACTCTGTACTATCAGGCACTTAAAAATTACAATATTCAATCACCAAAAATCATTCATAGATTAGAAAGCAAGATATTTATTCAATCAAATTTTCATAATCAGATTATTCTATTTTAGATTTTAGTACACTCAAAAAATTTTTTTGTGTGTGGAATGAACAGGTGTGGGCAACCTCACAAGATTGGAAGTGGAGTACAGTGTTTACATTGATAGGATTACCCAAGAAGACATCAATAGCAATATTTTCAGAAACAGAATGAAAATAACAAATGGAAATTTTTATTCAAGCAAATATTTTGAAATTTTGGGAATATCCTGACCATACATGTAACATATAATAAGACAAAAAGCAGAAAAGAAGAAATACTAAGCTTTCAAATCATCAGCAAAATGATCATAACTCCCAGGCTTTTACAAAAATTCAATTTAAATGATAATGTAATTTGCAGTACTTGTACCTGTTTTAATGATTTTGAACACTTTTTTTTTACCAGCAGAAAATATGCTTCCCATAGAAATAATCTAAGGAATATACTCAAGATATTCTGTAGAGCAATAATACTTTTAAAAAGCTTTTGGAAAAAGAAATGGATAAAAAACAATTGTTCAGAATGGCTTCTTGCAGAAGATGTATATTTTTTAAATATCTACTGAATTAAAAGAATAGGGAATAAATAGCCTTTGTTGTTCTATATCTGTTAAAACCAACCAATAAATCAATAAAAGGCAATTCAATTACAATGACTTAGTGGACTGATGAATTTCAGTCGAATATTTGATTATAAGTAATGGACATCCCAAATAATATACTGAAGTTAAATCATGGCACATGAGCCAGTACCCCTTTCTTCAAATATTAACATTGTGTCGTGAGCTAGTTTTGTAGCCCAAATTGAATTTAATGAGGATCTATTCTAGAAAATTTATAAAATGGTCCTTGTAGCCTGAATAGTACTGAATTTTATAATAATTC
>BMAW01095809.1:183748-218551 GCA_019974015.1 Nephila pilipes
TCTTCAACTCGTAGCTTATAGTGTTATTTACTTAAATTAGATGGCACTACCAGGTAGAATGATTATAAAAATTATTGCTTTAAATCTAATGAAAGCTTCTAACAAGTGGTTGTTTTATCCCTAATAGAAATGTTTCTGAAATGAATTGAAAATTTTAATTTTATCAGCAAACAAATCTACATATTTGAAACTTTATGTGAATACCAAAAATTACCCAAAACAAAATATATAAATATTTATTTCATACTTCAATGTAAATGATATATTATTTATACCGGCGCCCACACAGAGGATTAGAGAGTAACAAATGGTAGCACTAAAATTTTCGTATCAGACTGATATGTGAAGGTTCACTTTGTTATAATGAAAGATAGAGGTCGTAAATATGTTATAGAGTGCCAGTGAGGTAAAAATCAGATTTATTCTCCAATGAAAAGAAATTTAAAATTTAAAAAAAAAAAAAAAAAAAAAAATGTTTTTATGCAAAGTTTTGCAAAGAACGGTTTAACCACATAAGTTGCGCTTTTTATTTAAAATTATTGTTAAAACACTCATTTAAATTTAAGAATTAAAAGCAGGCGATAAAATATAGAGAAATCGATAATTATAAACTTTTTCGATATTAAAGTTAAATAATTAACAATAATTTATTAAATTTAATATATTTAAGATAAATGTAATTAAAATTAAAACATGCCATAATTTATCAAATGGAATATATATCAGCTACATGCAATTAAAATTAAAGCAAAAACGATAAATAATTAAATTAAATATATTTAAGATAAATGTAATTAAAAATGAAGCAATCGATAAAAAATGGAAAAGTGATGCGGTACGCCAAAATGCTTCACATAAAACAATACCCCCTTGGGAGGCTAATAAAAATTTATCTACACTGTGCGTGCCCTCTAAAAGACAACAAACAAAAAAGCAGGGGAAAATAGGATTTCTCAAAACCCAAACTATTGGAAAAAAAAAAAAAAAAAACGAACAAAGCAAAGACGAAGGGAGAGTCTTTAAAGGCTCCTAAGATAGAATTGGCCGGACACAGCAGATTAGGGGTTTGTTGTCGTTGATAGGCATGAAAATTGCTTACGATAATGGACGTATAGTATTAGCATGAGATAAAATAGACGATAAGCTGCCGACAATTGAGATGCGACAGTAGGGGTTCATCGCCATTAGCAGTGGACAAAGTATCTAAGTACACTAAGATGTAAATCATTGAAGAAAAGAATACAAAAGATATAATATAGCAAAGTGATGCTCGCTATATAAGAACAGAGTTCTCAGCGCTACGACAGTAGATTTGAATCTTGAAAGAAAGGATGATTCTTTCTAAACTGAAAAGATCAAGGAATACAGATTTAGCGGATATTAAAAGGAAAGAAAAATAATTATGTACGCATTCTGTAAATAATTCAGAGTAAGGAGTGCTGACTGCTTTCTTTTTGACACGTCTGTTCATCACAAATTTAGGAGGGTATTTCTCGAATCCGAACAATTACCGTGGACGGCTAGTTTTTGAACTTTTACAGAGATCATACAACGAACAAAATTTTAGGTTTATCTAGAGTTCATTTAATTCATGTTTTCATTTAAATCTCGTGACTGTTTCAAATTTCGTATAATAGTGTGCATAATTATTTCAGAAAAATTGAAATTTTATTTTAAGTAGCTTTATAATCTAGTTTTAAATAATTTTTTAAATATATATAGTCTAAAATATATATCTTTAAAAGAATGCCTATATGGGGACTTTCGATTGAGAGAACTTTCTTTGTTTGAAGTGCTCCCTTCTGATGGATCGGAGTTATCTTCAGAAAACAAGTGAGGAAGAAAATTTCAATTCAGACTGTGCAGTAAAAGGTATGCCTTAATTTTTAAGAAAAATTGTATATGTATTTCAACTAAAATTGTCTTATTAAGTTTATAATATAGTTTTAGCATTATACTATGAAAATTACATATGTATAAAAAAGCTATACTTAAATTAATTGACATATTTTCGCTCAAATTATCACTCTTAGAATAAAAATCAGATATTATAAAGTTCTAATTCTATCAAAAGTGTTTTGTGATCCTAATATTTGCCAAATTAACTAAAGTAATATAGTTTTTTTTATGAAAGTACTTATTATTTCTTCGTAGGAGTGAAAAAAAAATGGCTGAGTGAGTGTACAAATATGATGTCCTAAAGGGGCGGTGGTATATTATTTATACTGGGTCTTAAAAATCAGGAAATGAATAAAAATTAATTTTACTGCTTGATACTGTATTCTTTTAACATTATTAATGCATGTCAGATGAATTTTTGCAAAAATTTCACGTTTTTTAAATGCCGTCCCTCAAAGGGTTAAGAAAGCTCTGGGAGGCAGCCATTTTTTTTTCAAACTAAGTCTTTTTAGTTTGGCTTCCTTCTTGGAATGTTTTGGGCTCAAATGATTTTAATATCGATTTATTATTATTACATTTATTTTAAAATAAATATCATTTGAATAATTTAATGTTTGCTTTAATTTCAATGTCTGAAAAGAATATCTTTATCCACTTCATCACTTTATTGTTTGCTTTTTAATTCGAATATTTAATTAAATTACTTGATTATTTTTAAAATGTTAACACCTTTGTTGGCTGATTCTGTTCTTTGCAAAAATTTGCATAGAGCAATTTGAAGTGGTTTCGAATTTGTTTTGTTTTTTTTTTTTTGATTTTTTCACTTGTTTAACTTTCCTACCATGTCGAAAAAAATTACGTTTTGCCTGTATGGGTTTGTTAGACCCAAAGCGGCTTAAAGTAATTTATTCTCGGTCATTAATAATTTTACGTAGATTTATTTCAATTATTTTTATGCTTATTAATAAAGACAACAATTTTTTCCCATTTTTTACAGCCTCTTTTCCCTTTCTTTCCTCTCTCTCGTCAAATCTCTTATTTGTATAAGAGGTGTAAAGTATTTAAAAACTTAGGAAGGAATAGAAAATTTTTAATTATACATCTGTTATGCTTTTTACATCCATTATTCTTGACGCATTATTTTAGTGACAAACAATGTTAACATTAAACATTTATAAGTTCTTGAAAAAGAAAAGCTAATCACGAAAAATACTGATCATTTGTCAGTCCTTCCTTGGATCGTATTATTTGCATAATCCTCTTTTGGTGTTTTGATATTTTCTGGTTTTTTTTTACCTGCTTTGATGGGCAATTTCTTTTTATTGTAACCGGGATAATTTTTTATCATAATATTTCTGTGAGATTTAGTCAGCTGTTTGCTAAAGTCCTTTAGAAAAAGACATTTTTCTTCGTACAGCTTAATTTGATTGAAAAAAGGATTTACAAGCATATGCATAAAAATGTTAAACATACTTATTACAGTTAAGACATTGAAGAATAAATTTCATAGGTCCCGCTTAGTTTCCTCTTTGCATGTAACGATGCTGCAAATTTATCATTAGTATCTACTCTACCTGCAAAGTTGAAAGTAAGATTTTCGATTGATCATTTTTCAATGTACATGCCAGTAACCAGATGCAAGGAACAGAGTTGAGAAAATTTTAGCATGGGTTAATTTATTAGCGTATCTATTTCGGGTAAAGGTTCAGCATCAGTCTAAAATAGGGTTTTCACTTTGCGATAATCAATGTATAACCTACTTTTGCTATTTTTATCTCTTTTTTTGGCTAAAGTTACAGGCGAAGAATAATTACTGTTAGATTCTTTAGTTAATCCTGCATTCAATAAATTTTTTATTTGTTTATTAATTTCCTCTTCATCAGTGATTAGTTATTCTGCAAGCTCTTTGATTGGTTAGTCAGTGATTAGTTATTCTGTAAGCTCTTTGATTGGTTAGTCAGTTATTAGTTATTTTGTAAGCTCTGTGATTGGTAAGCTCTTTGACTGGTTAGTCAGTGGTCATTATTATTCAAGAAGATTCTATTCTAATTCGGCCGTCATCATATTTACTTTTTGAAAAAACATATTAATATTCAGATTCAAGAAACAACACAGAATTAGATAGTTCTTTTACAATCAAAGATGAAAAAAATGTCCTCTGAGGTACTTACTATACTATCCTGAGTGTTCTCTGAGTTCTTTATTTCTTATAATATCTGTGAAGACAATCGGTGTTCCTTTTTGATATGCAAATTTGTAATAATTTTTTCATTTTGTGTTATTCTATTTTTATCACAATCAATGATTAAATTAAAAAAAGCTACAATCTGGAATCCTAAAAAGATATAAGGTAAATGGTTGTTAATAACATATAATGTTTTTGTTAATTTCTCCTATTTTTAAATAAGTATCACACACTTGTCTAAGTTGGAATTTGCCATGGGTTTTATTTACTTTGACAGGTCTAGTCTTTTTACGTTTTAAGTGAAGTTTGTTGATAATATCTGCTGAAACAAATGAGAGAGCGGATCCTGTATAAATAACAACATTTTCATTGTCACTTGAAATAGGTAAATATTCCAAGTTATCTAGATTTAGGGACGAAGAAGTATGTGAATTGGTTGAGAGATGTCTGCATACTAGTAATTGTCAGCTCATTGGGCCATCTGCCTCAGTAGAGGTATTTTGATTTTCCATGATATTTAGTTCAGAGCTAACAGGGTTTTTTGCGCACTGGGAAACAAAGTTAGACATGAGTAAGTTACTCAAAAAATTAGGTTATCGCAAAGAACTCATTTGCATTCAATAATACTTATTTAGAATGTCTTGTCTTATACAAGTTACACAGAGGTAAGACGGTATTCCCTGCTGTAAATGAGAATTATGATTTCGTTTAAATCCTGCATTGCCAAAATGGGGACGTGGATTGACGAAATTGTTTGTACGTGACCTCGAGTAATTTCGGAAAATAGGCCTAAAATAATTTGAGGTATAAATGGGTGTGGTTACCAGTTTATAAAAAGTGCAGGTGGTCTATTATTAAAATTTTGTTTAGTTCTAATTATGGGTTCATTACTTCTGACACTACTTGGTTCAGGGGGAGATTCTTGAATTTTAAAAAGTATAGTGACCACTGTGAGACATTCTGATATAGAGTTAGGGAAGTTGATTGTTACTAATTGGTTTAAATGGGTAGGCAACCCATCTGATAAACCTTCTAAAATTAAGGTGAAAGCCCCCATTTCTTCCACAATTTAGTTTCTTATGGAAGTATTCCACTAGTGTCTTATTTGGGTTCAATTAATGTTGGGAAAAATCGGTAAAGTTAAATACGAGAAAATGTTCAAGCTCAAGAAAATGTTTAATTTAGAACTCAACAAATATTATTAAAATAATAAAAAAGCAAGCTTGAATTAATATAATGAGTTAATGTAGAGTCCTATAGAAATTTTGAAATGTTTTTTAATTTCCATTCTTCATCTCTATAATTGTGTTCACATGCCTGATTAAAATGATTTAACCACAATTCTATTTTCGTCCTACTGTCAGGAGCAAAAGAAATAGTATAAAGTTCATTTACATGGCTTTGTATGTTATCATCAGTCTGTGAGCTAGAATTACCACTTTCTATTTCAGGATTTTTGGGAATATTTTCACCATTTTCCTTATTATTTTCTTTCATAGTTATTGTTGCGTTAGAATTGTTGATTACCCTTTTACACCTTAATAACATTAATTAATATTTAAATACGACATAGTTAATATCTCAACGTTGGAATTATACACAACACATCATATAATACTTTTAAAGAAAACCGTAAAAGTACTTAATTTAAGTCCAAAATATGTTAACTTTTTAGTTCGTAAAGAAAAAGTATTATAAGAAAACCAATAACAATTTTAACTGAACAAAATTTATAGCAATTCAACTATCATATATTTTTAAAAGGATGCCTTAAAAATTTTATATTTTTAGTTTTGATATCCCTTCATAGCATTACTCAAAAAATATATGAAATATCAATAAAATGACATCACAGGCATTTAAAAAAAAAAAAAAAAAAAAACCAAAAAAAAAAAAAAAAATGTATAAGATTACTTACTAAACATTACTTCCGAATTTAAGATGAATAATTTTAAAATTTGTATTCAATTAAGAAAAATGTTGAGGAATATATATCACACAGGTATCACAACACATATTAGGATTCAGTTCACATGTATAATTGATAATGTTTTAGGATAGATTTGCACTCGTTCCGACATTATGTTAGATGATGCATTTTATAATAATATAGGATGAAGTAGGATCCTATTACGTGTAGACGACATTTGCTTACGCAGACGACTTTCATCTGGATAAAGTAGTGATAGAACAACAGAAAAGGCATTTTCATTGGTTATTATGGTCGTTCATAATAGAACCAAAGGTTTCCTTGTCTTTGGGACTGCATTAAAGTTCCAAATGCAACTGCATTTTTCAGGTACGTCTCGATGAAAGGACACAACATGCTGATATAAATTTGATTGCTTGTAGGAAGGATTCGCCACCTCTCTCAAAGGTACTTGAAGTTCGTTTGGTCTGCACTAAAGTTGCAGATCTATTCGATGTAATTTATTCTACCAAAACATATGGATTATTTTTGAATATTTAAATTTTTATAAAAATATCAAATTTTAAACTTGCGATTCAATTGAAACTAAGAAACATGGTAGCCTCTCTCTCTCGTGTTTCAACATAATATGTTTGCGATTGTTATCGTGGTCGGCGAGTAGCATGGTCTCTTCTAACCGTGGTCTCGTTGCGGATTCACTTGGTGTCGACTAACTAAAATAAATTAAATCGACGATTTAAAGTAGGAGTTTCAAAGACATAGCTATATATAATGAGAACATCAGTTTAGAAAAAGTACTTTTATTCCTTTAGATGAGAGAGAGAGAAGCTACATGTTTAAAATGGATAATGCAAGAGGCATAGCTTCGTTTCTTCGGTTATAGCAGAAGAGAGAGAATTTTATTTTGCCTTTGACTTTATATGGAGGGATTTCTCTAGATCCTATGGTACTCAAATGGTATAAGATGAAGGGATTCTGAGTGACTTTGATGGCTTCAAAAGCCTAGTAGGGATTATTCCCCACAGGTCTGGAACCATGTGAAATGTTGATTCAGCTATTTTATGAGAGCGTGATCACGTGAGTGAAATGATAATTTGTAATTGCATCAGAAAATAAGGATGACCTCTTTGCCAATGGGTTATAGAATGGGAAAAAGTAGGAAATTAAATCATTTTTAATTACTATTATTACTCTCTCTCTCGCTCTCTCGCTTTCAAACACGCACGCACGCACACACGCACGCACGCGCGCACACACACACACACACACAAACTCGCACACACACAAACACACACACACAAACACACACACACACTCACAACTCTTTTTTTACTCGATTTTGAACTAACATGGTTCACCAATCACTAGTTACCACCATGGTGTAATCAGAAGACGATCGGTTTATCCCCACACATGTGTGAGTGACTTATGGGACTTTTAAATATATTTTAGACTCAGTGGAAGAAAGAAATATGACTGTCGTGGAAGTATGGAAAAAGTTTACGTTTATGGATTGTATTACATATTTTTCTTTTGCCATCAAATAGATGCGTTAATTGACCTTAAATGCCTGTTGTAAAAACGCTTTGCCAGCATGTGTCAAAAAAGGAAGTTTCGTAATAAAAAAATCAGCTATATGTTTTGAAATTATAACTCTATCAAATAGGTGGCGAAGGTTTTAACAACATGCAAACGGCTGACATCGAGAAATTGATGCTCGAGAGCCCTTTGGATGAGGACGATTTGATCGAATTTATGACACTTTATGATAATAAAGAAGTCGATAATGACGAAGTCGAAGGTGAAATTCAGCTATTAATAGGTTATTAAATGCTTAAAGACTTGAAATTTGCTACAAGTATGGAACATTTTCTTACTCGTGATCCTGACATAGAGAGTGCATTAAAATTCCAAAGTAATCTTAAGTTTCGTGTAGCAGGATATCAAGAATTATGTAAGCTACTTGAGAAATCAAAACAAACAGACTTTGTAACAACAACAACAGCAACAAAAACACCACAGAGGGCGTTAATATCGAACGAAATTCTTCATTCGAATCAAAGCCGACAGTCGTGCTAGAACATATTGACACATCTACTGAATATAACATTTTTGATCCAGTTCGTAATCAACGTGTACGCTTGCTATCAAGTAGCAATGAATAGTTGTTAGTAGTTTTATTCCTAATTTCAACTTGAATTTATTATATGTTGTATTTACCTATAGAATGAATTTTCACTGTACACTAATTTAATTTTTTTTGAAATAAAAATGAATTATTTTTGTTCTATAAATATGCAGTATGAATTTCATTATTATTGCATTTTTGGCATAAATTTTTGGGGAAATATTTAGAGTGTTTTCATCTTGCTCTATTTTTTTGCACGGTTTTCTGAGGAATGTATCTACGGAGTAAAAAAGAGTTGGGTATATATATATATATAATCAAAAAAGTATTTGAGAGAGAGAGATGAAAAAAAAAAGTTTTGAGATAATTCTCGATTTCATCATACTCAACAAGAGAAATTATTTAGAAATAATGGACTGAATGTTAGTAAAAAAAATCATTTATAATATTATGCATCATTCTATTAATTTAGAATATCGAAAAAAGTTGTTAATGATAAGAAGCGAATTCTGGTGTTCAGAATTAACACGGCAAATGCTGATTTAAGACAACTATTTGTTATAATTTTTTTTTAAATTTTTTTTATGATAACAATTTAAGTTACAAAATCCTCAGAATCGAAATTTGTTTAGGCATGAATACGAAATGAGAATAATTTTTCAAAGCATCAATTAAGATAGAAAAATATTGTGACGTGGGAATGGTTTTAGTCTAACGGTATTGATTCTCTTGAATTTTTTTTCCTTGAAAGAGAAAAATTCAGACGCATAAAAGGTATTTTAATAACTTTATTTTGCGGAGTGCATCGTAACTCGCCGGAGAACAAATGATTCTACAAATAAGACAATTCTGAAAAACAAAAGTAAATAACCTCAGGTCTGTAATAGTTAAAGTTTGGACTTGTATGAGTGGGATCAGCTAGGTGACCTGATCTTAGTTCTGTATAGGATTAGTTTGAAAAATTTGTCATGATAGAAGATATTTTTTCCGTTTGTATACCTGAAATCTGCAACTGAAGACTACTATTTATACAGACGTCTGCCTATTTTGAACTCTGTCACAAGATCATGTCACATGATCCTCAAGGGAAAGTATTACAAATTATTGACACAACAATGCTTCTGAAATCAACTTTAGACATGTCTTTTAGTTATTGTATAATACTTTCAAAATTTTTACGAATTCAAAATAGAAAGCTATAGAAATATTAGAAATAAAAATATGAACTTGTTTAAAATAACTAAAAATAAAGATGAACTAACTTACTTAAATTAAAAGCACATAAATGCAAAACTTATCCATGAACATAGAAGGGAATTATTTATTCTTGCTACTAAAACACATATTACCTTCCAGTAAACATTTTACAAATGGCTGGTAAAATTATGTTCTTGTAAAAAGGACTATTCTTGTTGAAACTATTATAACAATTGCACTATAAATAATTATAAAAATATTAAAGATTTTTTTGAAAAAATACTTAATTAAATTCAAAATCATACATATATACCTGAATAATTAATTTCTGAAAATGATATATATATATATATATATATATATATAAATTTTGAAACAAATACTTTTACCGCCCTCTACATTCAATAAATAGAATTAAAAATATTAGTAAAAAAAGAATATTAAAAAGAAAGAAATTAGCTGTGTATCAAAATTAAAAACTTTATAAGTATTTTTTTAATAAATTTACATATAATAATTTAATCTATTTTAAAATTTTTATATTTTTGAAAGATTTAAAAAATTATAGGAAAATTAGCTTGAATGCAATAATTGTAAAATTTATTATAATGAGCAAAAATATGTAATTAATTTGAAACCAAATTTTTATTATGTAGGATATAATTACATTACTTTTCAAAATATTGAATTATGTATATTACTATTCCAGAAAAGTACCCTATTAAAATAAAAATTGAAAATTTCCCTTTCATTACAAATTTTACTATTAATTGTTTTTAACTTATACCTATAAAATATCCTGTTTCCATTTTATCATTATGATTACTTGGAATTAAATTTAAGTAAGAAAGGGGAAAAGATAACTTAGGTTTATGTTCTACACCGACTCTCAGAAAGAGATAACTTTCTAGAGAAAAAAAAAGTGAAAGGAATTGTGACTCTATAAACAGATTTCTGGAAAGCACTTCCAAAAACAGTATCTGGAGTGTCAACATATAACCAGATCTTAGCGTGTGGATGAGGATGACACAAAAGTTCCACTTTTGATATAACATCTTTTCATTTTTGAAATGCAGCGACACTATCATCTGTCCAATTAATAAGAGTTTTGTCATCAGAAGGCAGCATGCTTAAATCACGTCAGGGTCACCAATTTATGAAGAGGGAAAGCTGATCAGTACCCCCACATATTTTGACTCTAATTCGCAGACTAGGCTTAATGAAACGATCTAATCGGAAGAAGGTGACCGGAAACATCCGAATGAAATCTTTATTAAAACTAAACAACAAAAGACAAAAATCAACAAATACATGTTTGCCTAAAATTGACAGACAAACAAAGAGAAAAGCAAGTGAATGAAAGGAAAATGCGCATTTACAATATATTCAGGTCCGCTTTTATACTAGTCGTAATCATGACGTTTCAGTTCCAAAAATCTGCATAAAGGAGGTGGTCATAGAAGCGCTACATTAGCATTATTACTAGCTGGTCCTCCTTGCGATATATCTTTGAATTGTTTATATATTTTTTATCATTAAATTTAATATAATTTCCTTTTAAATACTAAATTAATCAAATAATCAAATTTTTCATAAGAAATAAGTTTATTTATATCATAATTCTTAAAAATAATTAAAATTACCCTAACCGGATCTTCTTCATAGAATTAAATGAATATTCAAAATCATAGCTATGGGGAGAAAATTTCTTTTTGCTTTTAATATACATCATAATTTCAGTACTGTTTTTAATTATAATCTGTACGAGATTGGGTCACTTTTGAATAGACCACCCTGAGGTCTGAACAAGTGGTCGAATCAAGTGGTCTAAACATCATTGAGCATAAAACCCCAGGTGGCCTGAAGAAGTGGTCGAATCAAGTGGTCTAAACATCACTGAGCATAATACCACAGGTGGTCTGAACAAGTGGTCTAAATATCACTGAGCATAAGACCACAGGTGGTCTGAACAAGTGGTCTAAACATCACTTAGCATAAAACCGGTTTAATCATCACTAACAAAAACAATTCTATTTGAGACCCTGCATCGAAAAATTCGCGACAAAATACACAACGATAAGAACTGTAAGAGGTGATATCATTCCCTTCAATTTTATTGACTCTTTTCAATTCTCTTAAAAGTTTTAATTTAATCGCTTTGAGCTCAGAGAAAAAAATTTCAATAATGTGTTCTGCATAGTATTTGTGGTATAAAATGCCATTTTCATGATCAACAATTACAAATGCAAAACTGACTGAAATATGTTTTTCAATAGGTAAGGTAAAGGATTTTGTAGGATCAGGAAGTGTTATAGAAATTTTTGAAAGCAAACACTCAAAATCAGCATACACAGCGTAGCGATGTTTGACACATTTATTAAAGTTTCTAAATTTGAGATTAAGATCATAAGGCATTGATAACCGTTGAGGTTTATTGTGCAAGCAGAGTTGTTGGTGTGAAGTCAATGTAAACTGTCGAGTGAATCCACTTAAGCAATTTGAACAAAAATAATTTGAATTTTTCTTGTTCCGCAATAACCGATTAAAATTTCTAATCACAAAGTAATGATTTTGATATATTAGCAAATTGACTTCACGTTGATTTGGTTCGCCAACAGACATTGGGTAAAGAAGATTATCAGCGTACCCAAATATATTTATTTTTAAATGATTAGCTTTCTCAAATGATTTAATGTTTGAAAGTGTTACAGGGAAATGCAGCATAGAGTAATTAATCGAATTTAGAAATGGCGTATATTTAGATACTTTATTAGCATGAGATTGCTGAGGAAAAAGTGATGATAACGCAGCGAATACGAAACATTGGTTATTAGAACAGTGTATGTTCAACAAAGCCCCCTAATTTTTTAGGTCTTTAAAAAAACTTTCTGCAATCTCTCGAAAATTTCCCTCTTGAACATCAAGATATCGCACTTCGTGTAAAGTCCAACCGCTGCCATTGTGGATGAACGCATCGATAGAGTTTTCCATTTTTGTAAGCGCTCGATTAATGCCTGGAATAATTTGTGAAATTGCTAACAGTCTCGCTGCATCATCGCAGAAGTAAAAACTTTGTTCTAATACATCTTCATCAATTATTTTTTGAAAAATTATACTGCAGCACATTACTAAAAGTAATCGCAGTACAGGACTCTCTCTGTTTAAAAGATCGTAATTACTCGATCGGCTTTGTTCAAAAATGCTCTCCAGATCGGTAGAATGTATTTCTGCTCTCCAGATCGGTAGAATGTATTTCTCCTCTCCAACTTTGAACTGCTCCGCGAAAGGCAGAGTTAATGGTTCGAAAAATCATTATTTGTTTAATTTCGATTTTCTCCCTACTCCGTCGACATTAAAAATATTTTACATTGATTTCAAATGGTTACGAATATGTTCAATAGCTTCAATTAAAACAGGAATTTGGTCAACATGCATATTGAAGCGGTTTTTAATTTCATTTTTATCATTAGTTTTAATGAATCCGAGATACTAATTTATACGGAAATCTTTCAGCTCAAGGCATACACCTTTACCGATTTAAGCATTAAAAGGAATGGTAGGGGATTTTTCAGCACTATCTCTGTCTCCTTTGAAATATCAATATTAAACTTCCGTTTTTGATCTATAGTCTCTAAATTTTCTAAAATATATGGAAATCTATACAAAGTTAACTGGAAAAACGTACGAATAATGAGAAGGAAAAGAACAAAAATGCATCATGCAAAGAATTAAAACTCACCGGTTTCCATTGCAGCTGTAGGTAATCCCAAAAGAGCACAGTTAAACAAGTGACTAGATGAGACAATCAGTTAAACACGAAATTTTAAGTCTAATGATTTTATACTCGGGGAATGAAGGTCAATGTAGAAAAGTTACGCAGTTGTTTTCAAACCTCATCTACGCATGTGACTATGAAATTACCAGCTCGTGTGTCTTTCGAAAAAGTGTAACCTTCAAGTAACAAGAAAACAATTGCACCATTAAATAAGACGGACACAACTGTAAGATTAAATTATAATTTTGTTCAGGGATCGTTACAATAGTAAATTGAGGATTACAAACAATGTCTTCGTTGTTACTAACAACAAATGAAAGTTCTTCTCGTTGAAATTGTTACCGCATAACAGATATATCGAATCAGGTATGTATTATGCTTTACAATCAAAGGCTTGTCGGCGGCTTATGGGCGAACCGTTATGAAGTTCTCTGACAATATAATTGCTGTTGAGAATTTTAAAATATGTGATTTTCATTTTTGACCCAACTTCATCAATTTCATCAAACTGGTATGCATTCGCTGCTTGGACGCATGATATCATATTTTCATAAAGAGAATCGGAAAAGCAATGGATCGTATAATTGTTCGATGATGCAGTACACTTTAAATACGTAAAACCAAATATCTTTTCAGGAGCCATCGTTGCTGCTGCTGGATTATTCAGAGCAATAATGAGAGTCTTAAAGTTGATTTGACGTATTTTTACGCTCTGTATTCAAAGTGACTTCCCAACATGTTGAAACACATCTACACAAGTTTATTTTTGAACTTGTACGCTTGACAAGTTTCTTTTGAATATGGTGAAAGGCTACAATGATGTAAACGAAATTTGTGCGATACAAATTTTTTAATAAACTTTTCGTTATGTTCAATTTTATCAGAATTTAGAGGCAATAAAGACTGCTTTCTCACAACATTGTACAAGAAATAGAGACAAAAATGACCACAGGTATGCGACACTAAGCTTTGATATCGACAGTTGCTCCACTGGAACGTTTCGGCATTCTGTTTAATGAATTTTAAAATATTTTCGTAGTGAGGAATGGAAGCGTAACTACAAAAATAGTAACACTTATTGTTCCTGAAAGCTATCGCCACCCAATGACTCCCAGGTTTTGTTTTAGGATCTAAATTAACAATAAAACAAGAATATCGATTACGCTTTTTAGGAAGATTATCTGATGAATATACCCCTCCGAATTTAGAGTGAAGAATGACATCGATGCATGCGAGTGTGCATAAAGTTATGCTATCCATTTTTAAAAATCGGCAAAAATACTGCGATTTTTGTCAATTTCAATAGTATTTCGATACTCTGAATACACTAATAAATTAACTGTTTCAGGGAGTGCTTTACTGATCTTTATATCAATGGTTAAGTTACCATTGCGTAAAATGCTGTAGTGCATTGCTTCCGAGCTGAGATCGGGTGTTAAGTCTACAGCAAACAACGTATAGCCATCCTTATATTCACTAAAACTAATATTAATGTCTTGATCTTTATGGTAGTGACTCAAATCAGTAAACAGATTCATATAACATCTGCTATAACTGTTATCATTATCAAATTTTGGTTGGAAGGTCTTTGATGGTATATGATTTCCGTCTATTGTGCAGAGGTATGATAAATTATAATGCTTAAAATTGAATGGAGTTTTTGAAAAGTCACCATTAAATGCAGTATTTGATACCATACCCGTTATAAGTCGCGTTAGTAACTGTCCAATGAACGCATTAGGAATAGTTATTGATTGCATTCCCGCAGACAGCGCGAAGGATTTCACTTCTGTTCTTCGAATTTGCATTTTTATGACACCTTTGCCTAACGCTATTTCATGAGCAATGACAACTGAGGGAGCAACTTTCACTTTCCTAACAAATAATGACGCATGTTGTATAACTTGACGCATGTTGTATAACTATTTTGTAATCTTGCACAGCTGATATGAGAGCAAAATAATCTTTATTTCTTTCTAACTTAAATCGTAGATTCACAGAATTAATTAAATATTTACTCTGAGAACCCAAATCAAAATGCTAAGCACCCAACATGTCTATTAGTCTACTTTCTTTGCAAATATTATACCTGTTCAGGTAACCGGAATTTGTAGCACCGACATTAGCTATGTCTACAGAATCCTGTTTAGAAGCAGTGTCTTTATAGAAAAGATCCAATGTTAGCATTGATTCTTGAACGACGCTAGGAGAAAGCAAAGCATCAAAAAGGCAACGGTAAGCATAGTTCGCTTGTGATGATACCTGCTTATAATTTGATGTTACTGAACATTCAGAAAATAGTGTATTCTGCAAATAATTGATTGGAGCTACGTGATCGGTTGCTGCTAGTATTGTTTCATTTTTCTTTTTAATTTTCACTTGCAAAGGAAGTAGTGTATGAGCTAAATCCAAGTAATGTTCACCACTTCCGCTTACGTAAAATTCGATTGGTGTCTTATCGTTCAAGGAAGCAACAGGAAAAATCTCTGTGAATGAGCTGTCCTCTGTTGACAATTGTACAGGGTTTACACTGAATAAATTTAATTCACTTTTCACACAACCACAAGCTCTGGTATCCATATTACGCGAATATGTCTGATTCTTGTAATTTCTTTCAGTTTCGCTTGACACTTTGCTAATGATGGCTTTTATACGATTTCTTTCTTTTTATACCTGATCCATTCTGGATTTTAAGGAGTATATTGTCTCTTATATTTTTCGATGTTTTCACGAAATCGTGATCTCGCCGAGTCTTTCAGAGATGATCCTGAGACTACATCTGACATTACTTTTGATCCTGTGCTTAGTAGGTGTTTACCTAAATACTTCCCAGCTTTCATGGCTATTGGAGTTATGAATCGGAACAAATTTGAAAACATTCCATATCCTCTTTGGTGGCTCACTCCTTGAAAATATGGTCAACCACCAACCTGCACTTATGCACAGTAATAGTTCTCACAGGCTATTGGATCCAAATGCATTTTCTTTCACTGTCAGAATCCAAATGATACAGCACATTATAAGTTATAGTTTTATACTTTTCTGACAGACAGAACTAAGAGAGTTTTCCAGCTTGTAAAAATTATACCATCTCAAGAACTACTTTTCAACTCTATTTCTATAAAATCAATGTAATTTTTGCACAAAGGGAAATACATTGGTCTTAGATAATTCACAACGATTTGATCTTCTTTCATGGACATGACAGGAATGATATGCAGTAAAGGAGCAATAGTATCCCCTACAAAGTGCGATTCTATAATATCACTGTAGAAGTAAATTTCAGTGATTCCTCCATCTAATTCCATTTGATAATCGGATATATGAATGCCACCGTGTAATGTTGAGTTTTTGAATCCTAAAAGATCTCTCAGTTCATCTTGGAAAGTCACTTGCGATGTATAGGGTATATGTATTTTCACTTTATTATTTTCTAAATGATTAAAAGCGAGATGTTTAAAAGATCGAAAAAATTGTTCTGAATCTTTATAAAATCCCACTTCCAGTTCCAAATGCTCCGTTTCTTTTCACTTTCACCGGAATTTTTGGTTTATCTGTAATACTTACATGAAAAAATTCATCCAATGGAGGTCTATCCACTTTTTGCAAAACATGTAATGTCTTACCGGTTAACACTACATCTTTCGTCATGCTCAACATTCTCATAAAAATGAGGGCATGTAGTAACCGAAATTCAAGTTCCATATTCCTTTGAATTGATATTTCTACCTTATCTTCTTTAAAATCATACAGAAAATCTGCTGCTCCTCTAATTCCAGTTTGCATTAAATTAAAATTAATATGTTGAAAAAGTTCGTGATGCATGTTGTCCATATCAGTATATTTATGATTAAATCTAACAAAACTCTCGGATGTTTTTATAATTCTATCTTCTCTAGGTAAGTTTAACATAGTTAACAATCTAGGTGCATTAATTGCTGTTAAATGCAGTTCATAATTTGGAGCGATTAGTACATTTAGATTCTTCTGATCAAAAACAAAATTGACAAAATGTCATAATTTGTCTTCTATACTTTGATGAATTTTCTCTATTACGTCCTCATCTGCCATTCCTGGATCGATTTTCACTCTGATTTAGTGTTCAACAGCGTCCTTTCCCATGATCTTTGTTTCCTCATATGTTATGGAATATTTATTGTTCTGATTTCCGATGTTGAATCATGTTCGGGGAACGAATATCTCTGATAAGTCAGCTTCCCATTCACCTGTTAGTATGACTAGCCTCGATAATTTCGTTCTGAATGATTTTGAATGATCTGAATGATTTTGAATTATCTGAATGATCTGAATGATTTTGAATTATCTGAATGATCTGAATGATTTTGAATTATCTGAATTATCTGAAGGATTTTGAATTATCTGAATTATCTGAAGGATTTTGAAGGAAGTAGTTCATGCTAGAGTTATTGAGCAACGTAACATAGAAATCGTTCACTTTATTCTTGCTGCCTTTACCCACGAATTGAACCTGTTATAAATACCTTTCTATTTGACGTGATATTCAATATTCCTACCTCTGCCTTTCGATTTCAGCAATTGTTCTATATGCCAGTAATCGTTCTATAGTCGTAATCGTTCCAGTAATCGTTCTATAGTCAGAGAGCTTCGATATTTTCTGAAGTTCCTCTGCGTACAATGGTCCTTTTATGGCTTCTGCTTTCAGATCTTGTAGCTCATATGTGGTTGGATAGGCAAAATGTACTTTCGACACACTAAACACTTCATCACTCCATCCTGGTAAGAATCCTTGTTTAGGGTTTTCTTCGCTTTTGATATTCTTACTAAATCTCTCTTATTTAGTTAACACTTTCGAGTTTTTCCATGTGTACCCATATAATTTTTTCAAGATTTGTGGTTCTCTAACCCGAGTGACACTTGATGGCGGCATGCCTATACTACGATGTTCGCTGTCATTATACGACTTCACCAGCGACTGTAGAATATCATCATGCTTATACGATTTTCTATACGTAAAAACCATAAACATTTTGTTTTTTAGAGTTTTGTTGAATCTCTCAATCAAACTCACCTTGTGATCGCCCACTTCGGAATAATGGTTGATATTATACTTCTTGAATAAGGATTGCAGTTTCGCATTGTAGAACTCCTTGCCTTTGTCACTTTGAAGGTTTTTTGGCTTCACTTTCTGAAACAACTTTTCAAATGCACTTCTCATATCTACAGAAGTTTTATTTTTCAGGAGAATAACATAGGCATACTCCGAGAATACATCAGTGATAGTGAGTAAGAATCTAATTCCGTTATTATGTTCTGCTAAATGCTGTAAATCTACCAGGTCACATTGCCATAAATCATTTATACCGTACAAAAGCGTCGTCCTTCGAGAAAATTTATACTGGACTGGTTTGTGAAGAGTATACGTGTCTTGGCTCATTAACCAATGTTTCGCTTCATGATATGGCACTTTGGTGCTTGTTGCCAATTTCTTTACTCCTCCAAACCATTCAGGGTTTGCGTAATCGTAGTAAGCTGTATTTAATACTCTGTCCATTTTCTTTTCGCGTTTTGTTTTTTCTTCTTTTCTTTTTGTGGAGAAGTTTCGTTTTGGATATCGTATTGACTTGTGTTAAACTCAAGATTTTTCACTAACTTCTGGTTTCCAATCCATCGTGTTGAGATTTTTATCTCGTTTATGCCTTTCGAAAACATTAAAATCCATATGGCTCAAATCCTTTTTTTGACATTTCTCATCAAATTTGAAAATAGATCAATGACATTTGTGTTTTTGTAACTTTCGTCATCTTTCATCAATTCCCCATCTTCATTCCATGAATAGCTACGAGTTTTCAATTTTTCTACTATAGGTGGAATGAGCTTTTGGAAGTTCACAGGCACCGACAGAATGATGTTGCGTAAAATCGGTTCTTCTACTGCATTAATTTTCGGTGTTTCTTGTTCCTTGGTTTCTTCGATAGTCACACTCACTGGCGGTCTCGGCTCATTTATAACGCAGTGATACTTTATCAACAGTTGGCTTAATAGTTTCACTCTCGCATCATCTTAATATTTTGATTCTTGCAGAAGATTTTCTATTTAGCTTTCAATGTCATGCACTCCCGTCTCAGATGTTTTCGTATAGTGGGATGGCGCTAATTCCTCAGGTACAAGGGCCATTCTTCGAGCAATTGAAATCAGTGTTAAATTATGTTTCCTATTGCTCTACCTGCTGCACCTGCTAATGCTGTTAAAATCGTAGGTAAAATTAGAGGGAGAAATCCCCCTGTATGGTTCATTAATGCTTTAATTTCTTTATTTTTTTTCAAACGGAACTTTTTACTGGCAATTATTTTTATGGATGTTTTGTATTTCTGTACTTTCCTTACGTTCACTGTAACATTTCCTGCTAAGACATTTAAGCAGATTTCGTAAAGGCAATTTAACTGTTTTTTGTTCGCAGTTCGTATAATTCCTCTTTTTTGTGCTGGATATGCACTGAGTAGTAATTTCAATAAATGATAATGCGTTGTTTTGCTCTTCATTTTATGGGTACTAAATCCAATAAATTCCATTGGAATCGGGGAACACGCTCTCTCTGAGCCTAAATTGTTCTTCCGTTCTCGGGTGCAGATCTACCAACAAATAGTCAAAAAAGCCTTGTGTTCTCTTTTTGTAAGCATCCATAAATGACGCAGTTTTGTTTCCATATACTTGTCTCGCGAAATACTGAATTTGTCCCGCCTCACAGTTATTTTTAAACAATATTATATATTGTGAGTTGAGAGAAATTAATCTTGCGATCGGTTTCCTGCAAAATAAATTAAAAAAGAAGCATTGCACGCTCGATTGGAAATTGTCGCATTTGTTAATCGAGCTAGCAATGCTTCTGTCTCGTATTCTTATTTTGACATGACTTTTCTCACTTGCTTTATCCACAACCATACTCTACTCTCTCACAAGAAGGGGGGGGGGGTCTCAAATCAAATTATTTTTGTTACTGATGATTAGACCGGTTTCATGCTACAGGATATTTAGACCACTTGATTAGACCACTTGTTCAGAACACCTGTGGTTTCATGTTAAGTGATGTTTAGACCATTTGATTAGACCACTTGTTCAGATCACCTGAGGTTTTATGCTCAGTGATGTTTAGACCACTTGATTCGACCACTTGTTCAAACCACAGGGTGGTCTATTCAAAAGTGGCCCAATCTCGTGCAGACTATACTACTATAGTAACTAGTATTATTAAAACTATACATAATCTTTTGTAAATCAATTTTTAATAATTTATCAGCTCTTGTAAGAAAGCTAAAGTCATTAGAGTCAGTCTGCGAAATTTAACAAGTTCTTCATGAAATTTTGGAGTTAAAAAAATATGTAGATATTTTATATTTAATTATTTTACCATCAATTAATTTGAAAACCAATTTTCTCGTAATAAGGTGTTCTATTAGTGTGTGTGACAGAGAGAGAGAGAATTTCTTTTTCGCTATCACTAATTTCAATAAAAGTATTACTTTTTTCCAGAAGCTTATTAATAATTCTTAGAAGTACTATTTACAAACAATTGCGTAATTATTAGGTACTTTATCTAAGCATCCAATAACAAAATCATTTTAGAGTTTTGTAATGGACTTTTTTTTATTTCTTTATAATATGCGCTACTAAGGGTGTTTTTTAAGTAAGTACCGTTCTCAAACATAGAAGCTGCAGCTCTACTGTCGCTGTTCTACGTAAATGTACTGAGTACCCATATCTGTTGACTAGTCACAAATGTCAGTACAGAAGCATCCGTCCGTGTTCACGTTTGTCTGTGTGCATTCAAAATGCATCAGACAGCTAAAAATGCCATTGATGGCGGAATATGTGCTGTGATTCGTTTTTTTAATGTAAAAAGTGAGAAAGCGGCAGAAATTCATCAGCAGATTAATGCAGTGTGGGGATATATGGGTCACATGTAACAAAACAGCTATCTATAGATGGGAAGCCTTGTACATCACCCAAGAAATGAAACTGGAAATGCAAAATCATGTACACTGTGTTTTGGGATATGCAGGGGGTGTTTCTTGTGGATTTTTTTTTTATCTTCGGAGTGACTCAACAAAATTCTGGGACATTGTGTGACACCTTAATTAAATAGTGTCATGCAATCCCGAAGAAAATGTGTGGCATGATTAGTAAAGGGATTGTTTTGTTGCACAAAACAATGCCTGTCCACACGTGGCTCGTCAAACCCTGTATCTCACCACATCATATAGCTGGGAATAACATAACAACCCTCAGTATAGCCCTAATCTGACTCGCAGTGGCTACCACCTGTTCCTTCACTTGAAAAAGTATTTTGGTGATCAGGACCATGACAAGAATGACGATGTCAAACGATCGTGCTCTGCAGTGGTTAGCTCTTTAGACGGGAGACTACTATGAGAATGGAATACAGAAGCTGGTTGTACGGTAAGATACTTGCCTTAATAAGTGGAGGTAATTACGTTGAATAATAGGTTAAAGTACAGACTTTCTTATAAGGGAATAAAATAGTAGAAAAACTGCACTAGTTTTCTTTAAATACTAATTATTTCTTAAATAAGTACCGTTAATAATAATTATTATTAATAACGGTGCTTATTTAAAAAACATGCTGGGATATCATTAATCTTAAAATTCGAATGATAGATTTCTCTATTGAAACAGTACTTATATCTTTGTAAAGAATTTCTTTTAACTAGGTATGAAAAATGATAATTTTTCCATAACGTATTATTTTTGAGAAAATAACTCTCATTAAATAATACTTCTTTTCATATCTGAATGAATTCAATAAATTTCTTAATTACTAAACTCTATACGTTAATTTTGTTCATTAGATATGTTTTTGGGTGATACTGGACTTATAGAATCTTTTTGAAAAGGAATTTATTTCTTCAAATGATCTCGTGAATGAATTTAGTGAGCTCATAACTTACAATGGTGAATTTCAAATAATATCCATGTACTGAAAAACTCAGATAAGTAACGTTTTCATGAATTCTTGGGAGGGTAGGGGATTAAGAAATAATCATCTTAAAAAACTGAAATTAAGTGTCATACGAACAAGTTATTCGAAAAAATGGATATTTATTTTCCTATCTAACAAAGAAGTAAGTGTTTAAATTTCGAAGAAGTTTTGTTACATATTGTCAACTGAGAGTAATAATTTAAATCATCTGGAGAAATTATGCATCACATGTGCAATTAAAGAAAAGATATGCGACTCCAGGGTACCACTTGTCGCAATCCATGGTCAGAGGTTCTTCATCACCAGTGACAGAATTTAACCAGCAAGCTCCTTGACTGTTAATATAATCTGCAGATCGACATCCTTGTGTATCCCAGCAGAAAGACATACATTCTTGTTGGCTTTCAACTTTCTGATAACCCGCGTTAAACAAGTATATGCAAGCATTTTCTACTTGCCCAAAGTGCACTGAAAAAAAAAACACATATCAATATGTACTACTTTACAACTTTAAAATTTTGTATTACAGACTACACATATAGGGCTACCGCTTCTGAGTAAAACTGAAATAGTTCAAATGAATCGAATCCTAAATCTAGGGCACCGATCAAATTAAATAACATAGTTCATCATTTATTTTCAATGCAAAACTCACTATTTCAGATTTTCAATGATAATATATTATACATACTACTACTATTTAAAATAATATATTATTTATAATAATTTATTACATGTATATTTTATTTATAATTCAATTTTCTCTCTCACTCTAATTACTTTTTGCAACCCATACTCTGGACGATTTATACTCTGGAAATACTGAATTTTTTTTATATTTTTTTTACTATAGAAATAAGGTCTAGGAATTTAAGTAAAAAATTGTGTGTGATTCAGATAAATAAAGTTGCTTGGGAAATATTAAGATTGGTGCAAACTGAGAAGAGACTTAGAATTATCAGATTTTACAACGGATAAAGACAAAGTTACTACTTTTCAATCACCCATTGTGGAAATAATAATCAGAAGATTGGAAAAACCAAGAGAAATAGAAGTTAAAAATATTACCCCAGATTTGGAAGTATTATTTTGGCAAAGAAATTTATAAATAAATATAAATAAGTGTTTTTTAAACCAAGCTTTTATTTAAAGATGGACTAGAAGGTATACAAATAATTTTTAAATGTCAGAATGTAAAATGTCCCTTATGGAAACATTTGGATTATGTGTAAGATAATTACATAGGAATCCCAAAGTAAAGGTAACTGAAAAAATGGAGGTGTGATGAAAGATTAGTGGCTACCATAACCAATCATATTCAAAGTTTTTCGCACTATGAAAGCCATTATATGTATTTTCATAATTTAACAGAAAATACTTCAGTTCTGATTGGAGTTTAAGGAAAATGTATCGCTTGTATGTAAAAAAATGCGCAGAAAGCGGCATTTCTGAGCAAGTAAATATATAATAAATTTAGTAAGAAATATTTTAATTTAAGCTTTGACACCCAGATAAAGATACCTGTCAAACTGTGATGGTTTAAATATGAAGACCAAAGTTATTGCAAACCTTGATGAAAAGGTCAGCTTGATGGAAGAACATATAATCCATTCTGAGAACAGAGCTATCTAGAAAATCTTTAAAAAATCAAAACTTTACAGCAAAGAACCTAAAAGCTATTCCATATTCCAAGTATAAGTTTCTGTTGCCTACTATATGCAAAATATGTGATTAAGATTTCCATATTTTTCATGACAACAAAGATTATTTGTATGCATGGAAGGAAATTATAGCACCTAGAGGTTCTGAAGAGTTAGCATCTTGTTGCCAGAAACATATTCAAATATTATAACTGGATTAATCGAAATATAAAGATCACAATGATGTAGATAAGGATTGTTCTACCAGCTGACAAATTCTATAAATGTTATTGATTGCAGATTTCTGTTGTCGAGTTATTCATCATTCCAAATAACTGAGTTATGAGTTGTGGAAAACGCAACAAGGAAAAAATAACAATTTATATGCTGTTCAGGACTATTATGATGTAATAAAGAATTCCTGGAAAAAAATAACTTCCTTTTACGTGAAATGAAACGAGATTTTACGAGATGAATTTAATGAAACGAGATGTAGTGATAAAAACACAGAGAAAAAAATTAATACAACACATTGACAGTCAAAAACAAATTATGACAAGCTATTCTAATAACATGCTTACGGTTATTAGTTTTATCACTTGAAGAATACTTGCTGGACTTATAGAACATTTTACTGTAAAGTGCACTGCAGGAACATAGCTGTAACTTTATGCCAACATGATATATAACCCTCTAGAAAACCAGGGTTACTGAACTAAAATAAAAACTGACAGTACGATAAACAATAGGTGAAGATACAATCTGGTGATCACAAGATCAACTGACTCCTGAAGCTACACAAAAAATTCGAAAGTGAGCAGCTCGGTCAGTATCGTGTTAAAGAGAACTTTCTGTAATTGGAAAGCAAGGGAAACCTAAATATTTAAGCCAAATTACCATATTGACTCTGTATAAAACTTCAAGATCTTAACAAGAGGAAAAATAAAGTGATATGATGTGAGTTTACAGACTTCATACCTCCTATTTACCCCAAATATTTCAGTATGCTAACAGTAAAAATAAATAAGTTTAAAACTAATTTAAAATGAATAAGTGTGCTATTTTTAGGTTTCATAAAGAGATAATTTACTTTTTATATACACTTGGTTGTTTATTTACATTTTCTTTTATAATATAACTGAAAATAATTCTCAATAAACTCTATTATTTGTGTATTAAATGTCTTCATTTTATTTATTTTTTGCATTAAAAAATTCAATTTTTCTGAAAAGCCAATTTCTAAGAAAAATGTAAATTTAAAAATTACTTTTGTTTTTATGTTTCATAATTTGTTATTATGGAAAGTAGAATAAGTCCATTTGTAACTAAAAATAACTTATTTTTCTTTACATTTTTGCTAATTATTATGCCTGCAAAAAACTGAAAATTGATTAGTGTTTGCCAATATTTTAAAATTAATTTAAACACCAATCCTTAAATATTTCAATATAAGAAAAAAATAGACTTATAACTGTTATCTCCGTGCTTAAAACCCGCCTCTAGAGGGCGTTCTTTTTATAAAGGGGAGAGTGTTTGATGCCACACGATCCACTCAGACGAGACCTGACCGAATCTCCGAGCAGAGCTGTTGTAAACGGGCGAGATGACACTCGTGTAAATAAATTGTTGTTGTTATACAACCTGATGTGTTTTTGCTTTAGGATTACTGTGAATTGTAATCTAATGATTATTAACTAAGTTAACAAAAAAAAAGTATAAGTAAAGGAAGTGTGTGCGTGTGAAGAAGAAAAAAATATATAACATACCACTTTAAAAAACGGCTGATTTTTTATCTTTAAGTATTGTTGCTTTAAACACTAAATAAAAGTGATTTCATGTAGGTAGTATGATTGAAGTAGAGAAAATAAAGTAGACTTTTGCTAAAAAAACCACTTTTAGTTATATTATTGAAAGCATTATTTTATTTTCGCTACTTCAATCATCCTACTTAAAAGATTTTTATTTGATGTTTAACGCAACAGTAATTTACTTTTACAGATTAAAATATAAAGCATTTTTTTAAAGTGGTATAAGTATTAAATCTTAAATAAGTCTATTAAATATTAAATCTTAAGAAATGTTATTAATGTAACATGTATTTAGAGTACTAAATTCTTTCATCCAATTGTATTATGAAAAAAAAAAATATTTTTACGAAAATAAGTTTTTAGAGTTTCAATCAAATGTTTTATTCATCTTTTGATCTTTTGAAATTAATTTTTTTTCCAATTAGAAATAAATGAAAATAAATTTATGCAATAATTTTAACTTTCATCAATACTTACATTTATTACAATTCGGTCCACAACGTCCACAAGGACACGTGCATTTGTAACCTCTAACATCATATACAGAAGTAGGTTCATCATGGCACGTACCGCCATGCATGCACGGCTGGTCAATACATGTGATCTGAAAGAACATAATTATAAGTACAATTTATGGTTGTCGTATAAGAAAAACTTTCAAGAAAAATATTAAAACACATGGAAAAAGGAATTAAAAAAAGTTCGTATACTAATGTATAATGAGATGAAAAAGCCATAAGAACTACACTAATTTTCTCAAATCACGCAATTCTGAAACTACATTACATTTTTTTTCTTTTTATTTTAAAGTTAATTCTACTGTTTATTGTTCTACTATGTGTAAAATTTAAGCAACAAGAGATTACTTTTAAATTAAGTGTATGTGAGTTTCCTTAATTGTGAGTATGTAATTTTATGTAGCGCGACATTCTCAATTTTTTTTTATTTCATCAGTTTTGCTTAAATCTGTAATAGTAATTAAATGGTAGCATTTTCGTTAGTTTCTCAATTGATAGTGTAGATGATTCATCGCTAACAATATACAGAACAACTCTTGAATAATTTAAAACCAGGAAAAAAAAAAAAAGGAAAATATTACCAACATTTCGTGTTTAAAAATCATAGAGCAATGTTATGCGAATAAAATTGAACGACTAGAATAACCTGCTATTGAAATTTTTGAGGGATATATCAGAGACAAAGTAAGAATATAAGAGACTCTCTTGCTTGATATATATCAATCATTCTCTATTTATAAAAATATTCAAATATCCTCTCTTAAAAATGTATGAGCATTTTATATTTCAAGTATATGTCATTCTGATTAATAAAGGTCTTAAAGTGGGAGTGAAAACTTAAAGCGAAATCACATCATTTATGTTTTTTTTTTTTATATATAGTAAAGATCCTTGGCAAGAAGGAAAAAAATTTCCTATTTAAAATTCTGAAAAATTAAAATAGTATTTAATCGCAACTACCTTAATGATAAAATAAATCACAGTTCAAAGTGCTCAAATTTCTTTAGTCTATTACTTATCATACCAGTATAGTTAGTAATCTATTTTTTGTTATTTAATTAATAAATTCAAATGTATTATATTGAAATATAACATGCATATTGAATTCAATACTGTATGAAAGAAGGGAAAAAATTAACCGCTAGTTAAAATCACAGGATTGAAGTCTTTAATCTGTGATTCAAAAATGAATATATCAATATATCGAAAAAGTATAATACTGTTCATATATACAAATCGACAAACAAACTGACATCCACGTGGAATCCATTTTATTACAGAGTTATAATTAATAATGTGACTAAAGGTAATGGAAATCAAATTCAATAAATAATTTCATACTTACAATTTTTTCCATAGTTCAATCTAAAATATTGCCATTTTTTAAAATTAGAATTGTGAGAAAAATTTGAAAACTTCATTCGTAAAACGTTTAAAATTGTATCTCGTTTATCATATTATCTTTAACATTGTCATCTTGTCAGTAAATATTTTGAAGATGTAGACTTAAATCAGGTATTAATAAATTGAGAGAAATAAAATTTTAAAGTAAAACCTGTAAGTCATTAAAAATTATTTATAAGCATTAAAATCAAATAAAACATAGCAACGCTTATCAAATGCATATATAGAGTTCGTTCTATGATTTCATAATTAATTATTGTCATTTAAGTGCCTGATATTTGAAATACGGTTTTTTTTACCTGATACTAAGTTTGCTTTCCTTATTTAACAATGGTATTTCTATTGATCCTTTCTTTATCCAATATCCAGAAAGACATTTACCAGAAATCTAACGAGTCCATTTACAAAGTTTTATTTTCAATTGTAACAATACCTGAAAAACTTTATCTCATAATCTATTTTGTTCACTTCGTGACGACATCCGATTACCTGTCTTGTCTGTCATCTAAAACGTTATTCCGATTATAAGATATAAATTTCAACTTAAGTTCAAGCAAATACCAAGTAAATAAAATAGTCAATTATATCTAAAATACAGTTTTTATTGATTCTCTAAAAAAGAATGCTCTCAATCAGCTTGCTTTGTCTAACCTCATGTACTATCAAGTTCTTATAATCTATCTAAGAATACTCTTACCGAAATACGATGTGAGTACCTCTTGCGCTTGCTTCGATAGCGTTGAGTCCTAATCACACCAAATACACACTATCAGACCTTTGCGCACATCACAGCGATACTCTTTTTATAACCGTAACTTTATAATAATTCTCAATTCAATTCTCTGTCGTTTTTATACGATTTGATTATATCTGTTAACTCAACTTCCAAAGTTTACTTAATTGTCCTCAAATTTCATTTTTATTGAAAAGAAGTTGGGAACTTAAATATAAAATCAGAGCAAAATCCCAGGTCTTAGTCGAAGGGAAAAAATTTGAGAATAGCACATGTCATAATTTTAATGATATTATCTGAGTTATTTCATTAGAACCAGATACAGTGAGACTTTTGAACTGGAAAATATGGGAATGAGATAAATCAATTTATCTTGTCGATGCTAAATTAACTACCAACAAGAAAGACTTCCATTAAACTTTTTGAAAATTACTTCATTTGAATTTTTCAATTACTATTTTCAAGTTTTATCTAATATCCATTGTGGAAGGGATTTTCACGTACATTTCACTTTAACTTACATCTGGAGCTAATTTACTTCGATGTTTGACTTGAGAACTTCCCTTGTGAAAGAACCGTGATACATGTAAATTAGTTAGTAACTATGTAAGAAGAGTAGTGAATAGGAAGGAGGATAATGAGGGAATAGAGGAATTATACAGAGTCTATAGAGGTTTGAGCAACTATAAAGAGGTAGCCAGATCATATCTATTTGAATCTAATCCAGTCACTAGAAGTCTCTCTGAATCGGATCCACATATCAGAACACTACTGTTTAGAGTTCTAAAAATAAGAATTTATCTTCATTATGATATTTAGTTGAGCAGAGTTAAAATTACCACTCCACATATATTTAATTTATTTTGTTATAGGATTATTCAAGGACTTGAATAAATTGGTTAAACATCTTGGGATGATAATTATTGAGTTAATTATGTCTCTTAATCACACTCACCACAAAGAGAACAGTACGTCATATTTGTTCTGTAAAGAAACTGCTGTGTTAAAATACGCAGCCTTAAATTTTTTTCAAAACTTGATACAATCGATTTTTTGATAAATCATCACGTGTCAATCATTATCATTTTTCAAAAATTTCAATATTTTGATATGTTTTTGATCTTTTACTATGAAATGATCTTTTCTATTTTGTGCGTTACATGATTCTTTCGAATATGTTATTTCATTCTGGAAGTTTTAAATAATAACATTGAATCATGAAGGGAATATCTCAACCTTAATAATAATTCGTGTCTCATTATATGTGTTTTAGATAATTGAGCCGTGAGTAAATCAGTATTTTTTTAGTAACGTTGCGCTAAGAAGCAACACGAGGATCTACTAACGAGAAAAATACATAAGTTGGAGCATCACTCTCCAAATTTCCACACCACTCTAACGTGAGGACAATAAGCCCCGACAAGCCTCAGATCTGCTACACAATTGGGTTTTAGAAGAATCAGGACTCAAATGTACGACTGACTTCGATTAATTGTGTTACTTTAGTGAAGGTTGTTTATGGTGATAATATAAAAAAAAATAAATTATGAATCATTTGATTGTTTTTCTCATGCTTATGTGCTTTCCTTGAAGCCTGAACGCACATCTGTAATGGGGATGTATTGTGCCCGTAATAACTTAGAAAACGTTAATGAGGTTTGGATTGATGTTTGTTTATTAACGTTGTACTGAAAAGCAACACGAGGGCAGTTGGTGACGGACCTCATAATTTTGAACCTCGGTCAAGTGACGAGGACGACACCTGAGCAGCAGCTCCGCTACAAGGAGAGTCTTTAGTGGGAACAGGGCTCGAACCAACGACTCGATGAAAGCAACTCCAGTTCCAGGTCCGCAACCAAAACCACTAGGCAACCACGACCACAATGAGATTCGGAAGAATGCAAAATATAGATAAGGAATATGTTTTATAGATATAGCTGCAGGAAAAAAAGTTTTGTGTGATCAACTAAGAATAATTCAATCTTTTGACTATTTCGGCAAATAAATAGATACTATTGAAATATTTGAACATTTACAAGTAAAACCCTCAAGTACGAGATTCTGAATCAGGCAAAATGTCTTTAAGTGAATTACAAGCGCTACTTCCACAAGCAGTGGGTCACAAGTGTTTTAACTGGAGGGTTATGTATTCGAAGTAAAGAATAATAGTGATTTCTTGTAGTTAAATTCAGTTCCACTTAAGAGTTTTTACGAAAATTGCGCGCACAAGAGAGAAAGTTCGGAGAGAGAGGTATCAGTTTAAGTGTCATTTTTGCCATCTGATTGAGTTTAAAATTTAAGAAATAAAACCAAAACAGTACATTATGTAGAAGTGTCTCTTGTGTACTACGGGAATTAAAAAAGAAATACATATTTTTTAATATCCTGAATCACATCTTGGGAAAGATTTTTGTGATAATGCTGTTAACTTTATATATTTTCATGAATTATATCCAGTTTAATAATAATTTTTTGAAGAAATATTATTTTAATGTACGCTGGCATCCAAAAGTTAAGCATACTTGGTTTTTAAGGGGTTAACGAAAGAAATCTAAGTGGGTGTACGTGAGTGTGAAATGTGGTACGTGAGTGTAAAACATTTAAAAAATAAGAAACCACGAGAAAGAAAAAAAATTACTTTCATAATCTAAAGAAACAGTCTAAAATAAAACTGGACATATGAGGAGTTCACTCTTTAGTGAAAAATAAATGAAATAAAAAGGTGATGCTACAATTTCATAACGCGTGGTCACCTCTGACAGCCAGGTACGCTGCACAATGATTTCCCATACTTGTCATGATATTGTGGATAGGCTGAGGGCCCAAAGAATTTTAAGTGTCACGAAGAACTCTTTTTAGTCCTGAAACGGAGATGAGTGAGTGTGGATGGGGTGCAAGTTGTCTCCCGATCAATTTCGCTCATGCTCGATAGGATTCAGATCAGATGAGTGAACAAGTTACAGCATGCGTTGATTACCTTCTGTTTCAAGGAAGTCGTCGATCACGCTCGCACGGTGGCATGGCGAGTTATTATACATAAATATAAGGTCAGGACCGAAAGCATCTGGAAAGAGACGAACAAAAGGCTCAATAACTTCATCTCTGTATCTTTTAGCAATCATACACCCAATCTCAAATACACGACGGTCTGCTCGACATGATACTTGCTTCTGCCATGACTCCCCTTGACAAAAAACGATACATTTTCGTAGTATTTCGCGGACGAAAACGAGTTACAAGTCTTCGTCGTATCGATAGTCGAAAAGAATCAGTGGTCAGACTAAAGCGAGATTCGTCAATGAGCATTACACATTAGCCAACTGCCCCAAACTGAAGTTTAAACAAGCACTTTTATGCGTAGATGTGAGAGAAATGCTAACTTTTGGTTATCTGGCATGCAGACCAATATGATTAAATTAATTGTAAGCAATTTGTATGGAAACTCACACTCCTGTGGGGGCTGTGAGTTCTGAACTCCGTTCTATGACCCAATTGTCCTTCTGACGTCGTGTAGTTATTACCATATATCGATCTTGGAGAATTGTTATGATTTTTGGCCGATTTGATACTGGATGTTGGATTACATTTCTCAAACGTTGAAAACTCCTCCACAGTCTTGATATCATAGTGAGGCACATTCAGAATTTGAGACATTTTGGTTTGTGATTGTTCGGATTCGAGAATTCCAAAGTTTCTTCCTTTGACAAACCTGTACATATATCATCTTTGTGTCATCATTCGTTCTCGTTATTCAGTAACATAGTTCCTTCTTACTTCAATTTCACGAAACCTGTCTCTGCTGCTTATACCGAGTGTGCCAGTTCATTCACTTTTCGTTCACGCCAGTTTCATAAAAACAAAATTTCACATTCATCAGAATTACCACTTTTTTCGCATTTTACGAATTATGCTTGACTTTTGATCTCCTTCGTATATGCTTATAAGAAATACAGTAAAATTAAAAACAAAACATATGTTTTTTTTTTAAAAAATCTAGACAGTGTTAAGGAAAATGTAATTTGAATTTTAAGTTTGAGTGCAAGCCAAGTACGCATTAATGTAAGTTTATAAATAAAGTGAGAGTAATTTTCATGAAAAAGAAATGAAACTTTTTTCTTATACATAGCACCTTATAGAATAAAGGAAAATAAAAGAACAGCGAAGTGTTGAAAAAGTTAACGCTATAACAGTGTATAAACAACTTTATGAACCGGTCTACTTAAAATTATAAAATGAATGAATTTATTAAAGAATCGTAATCAGGGATTTCTTAAGCTGTTGCTTATATATTAATAGCCAAAGTTATTTCGAACACTGATTAATCATAATAATCATTTATCTTTAACTTAAGTTAGGAACTAATCAAATTTATCAGTAACAAAAATATAAGCAGCATTGAAGAGTTAGTAATACACCAGTGTGAAAATTAATTTTCAATTACACATTTGTGAAAATTGAAATCATAAATAATAATAAAATTATCAGGTTAGTTCATAAAATGGTACTACTTATGTTTTTATCTACAATTTGTTGGTTTTATGCAGGTAACTTTGAAAGCTATTTAATTTGTTTATAACAATTTGTCGAACTAATTAAAAATGAGTATCAGTTCATGGATTGCATATGAAGGAGCATATTTTTCTAAAACATTTATATAGATTATCCTAATAATTACTAGGATACGGAATGTTAAATTTTTACCTTTTAAGAAGTTCATAAATAATTAAGCAGAACAGGATTAAGGCAACTGAATATTTATGTAGAAAATTAAGATTTTTATTTCGGGCATTCTGAATCAAAATACTTTGCAGATTTTAAATATTTCTCTTGTAATATGTATTTTTGTAATTAAATAAGCAAAACACTGTTTATCTTAATTGTATATTTGTACCAAATGACTATCAAAGATCTGTAAAGATCGGCGTATGAAAAATTCTATTTCGTCAAAATTTCACTGATAAAAACCGAACAATCTATTTCTTTTCAAAAACTGTTCATTAATCAATGTTTAGTTAATTATTTCCTAAATAATTTTTTTTGAATGTTGAAAATATCACAATTTTTTTTATCAGTTGTGAATTCAAAAATAATCCATAAATATGAGATCAGTAAAATGAATATTTTTTTGCAAATGTTATGAGAATAAGGTTTCGGTGTAAAATATTCTTGAAATTTTTGACAGAAAGAGTAATGAAAACTTTCATTTTCTGAACTGTCGAATAATCCAAAAAAAAATGTGGGAGAGTTTTATCATTCATCATTTATAAACAATTCAAGAATTTGGTTATGATGTAGAGGCTCCTTATCAAACTTCCGGAAGATTGATTAGAGTATTCCATTGATATTTAAAATCAATGGAGAGAGAGAGAGAGAGAGAGAGAGAGAGAGAAGAATAAGAATAAAAGAGGATATTTCATATATTTAACATGGAAATATATATTTATGAACAATTAGTTATGCTACCATTAGACAACAACAATTAATAACTATGAATTGAAGTATTTTTAGACAGAGTAAAATAATCATCATTATAAACAAAAATTTGAACTGAAAATTATGTGTTTGGGGCTGATTATCTTTGCAATTTAAGCATATTATATATAAATATATATCATTCATAAAATTTATCAGTAAGTGAAATTTTTCATTGTTATTTTTTATTTTATCTTTTACCATTTATTTTAAAGTAAAACATTTTGCTTGATAGTTTTCAATTTTATTCCTTTCTCTTTTTCAGGCGTTTCAAGCTATTAGTCTTATTGAGTATTATTTAAATGAAATTCATTTCCAAATTCTTCACTTAATAATTAAAAACACATTGATTATCAATATTCTGTTTTTGAATTAAAACGAGAATTGATATTTTTGGAACAATATAACTTTACATTATTTCATTTATATGCAGCTATATTTCAAATGTGATGTTATGAAAAAACACATTATGGATGTATTATTATTTTCCCTGGCATCGAAATTTGGTATATTAATTATTAATATTAAGATTTGGTTTTGGTTTTATTATCGTAGCAATAGAATCCACATGAGAGTTAATGGTAACGGACCTCTTAATTTTGAACCTCGGTCAAGTGACGAGGACGACTCCTGAACTGGCACTCCCTCTCCTAACTTCTACACCGCACCAAAGGGAGGACTTTAGGACTCAACAGATTTAACGTGCATCAGCCCCGACTACACGGCGGGTCTTCAGTGGTGTCAAGGCTAGAACCCCCACCTAAACGAAAACCGACGGCCGCGACTCCGCAACCATGACCACTAGGCTACCGCGGCCATTACTGATAGTAAGAAAAACTATGTAGGTTTATGTAATTTTTCAATACTAAAACAGAAAGGAATTGCGAAAATATTCCGAGTAACTATGACATTTATAGAAATGTAATTAATTTATGATACATATCATACTGAGTTGACTCTTTTATTTTACCATAACTAGCTACATATTAAAATAATTTAATTTCCAGAGTAAACATAATAGCACAAAAAGCACTTATTTTATTTTCTTAGAATCTTTAAATATTTTATTTTCTCTGTGTGAAAAAAAAGTCTGTTTTTAATCCTTACAAATCCACACACACACACACACACACACAC